>WOXC01009006.1:0-211735 GCA_011680675.1 Gymnobelideus leadbeateri
AATAGTGTTTAATTTCATAGCTCATAACAGTTAACTAAAATGGACAATAAGTTTGAAATAGAACTATAATCCATATTCTGTGGAGAAAATTATATTCCAAATACAGAATAAAAAAATGAGAAACAAAATCAGTAGATAAAGCTTTCATTGGATTTAAAGCAGGTTAAAAGAAGCAAAAGGCCAGAATAGGCTAGAGGCCTGGTTGAAAGGAACACACAGAATGAGAGTATGCAATCCTCAAATAATTCATTGTGGAAATTAGTAGTAACATTGTCATATAATGTGAATTGTCATCACAGTGAAATCAAGAGAAATCTCACACAACTATTTATATCTTCTCTTGTATACTAGCTAGGGAAATCTCCATAAAGTCTATTAATGTCCCAGTCCTCTTTCAGAATGACTTAATGGAAGAGTGGAAGTAAAAGGAAACTTATCTCTGCATTGGTGCTCTTATAGCCTTTTGTATTACTCTTTCCTTGTTTTTTTTTTTTTTTTTTTACATTATCTCTTTAAGAAATCAGATGGACACTGAGTGAATTCCTGAATACTTTTGGTAATTTTTAAAGCATATTCCAATTATTACTACTAGACCTCTGTTGGATATTGGACTGGTCAAACACAATCTCTTCAAGTCCAGAAGTGTTGAGGAAATGAGCTACTGAAGTCTATCCTGATAACAGTCAAGAGGTCAAACAATCTGCTACTGCTTTTCTAGTTAATCAAAGGAGTGCTTACAAGGTGACCTCTTTCTCTGTATAACAGCAGAATACAAATTAAGGAGCCAGGAATATTTGAATACACAATTTGTATATGTGTGGCACTCACTACCCAAACCAACTATCAAAGAGGGCTATTGAAATAGAATATGAAATATTTTGACTAAGTTCTCAAATAATCAACTATTGTTTGGTCACTAGATACTGTCTATAATGAACTTATCAATCAGTTATTTCCACTGTCCCAGTACTGAATAATTTTAATTAGAGTGAGGTGTTTGGTTTAATTTTTTTCCATGATTTTATATTGTGAAATTTCTGCACATAAAGTTAAGGATTATGATTTATCTTCTCCAATACTTAACACATTAAGATTGTATATAACAAGAAATCAATGAATCAATAAGCATTACTTTGCACTGGCTAGATCAAGAAAGAGCACATCTAAGTTGCTGTTTTCCTGAGCCTATAGTGGCTATTGAACGTTATAGATTCCTGAAAAAATCACTTTGGGTTAGGGGACATGGGATTCTATCATCAGCAGGGAGCTGTCTCATATTTTCCATTAGAGCATTGGTATTCTCTCCCATTAGCAGAAGACAAAGCCTTCCTCATTTAAAAGCAGTTCAAACCAGCAGAGGACATTAAGCCTACATAAGGTGCCAGTAAGTGGCTTTGAGCATTTGTGGAGGAAATATAGCTGGCATCATGTACTATCTGTCTAAAGTTTCCTTTAAAGACTTGTTGTTATTGCTATGGTCAAAGTACATGAAGTTGGAGATGTGCTTCCCTCTTTAGGACACCTTTCCCTTATTTTGGGATAAGAGTATAAACCAAATGGAGGAGAGAAAGGCAACCTCCAGATTTACAGATATGTTGTTCTTATTAATGTTTCCTATCCCAGGTACTGATGAATATAATTTAATACAAACTTCCAAACTACTTGGTAATAAAACAAATGTAATATAATATGACAATAGAACATAATATAACGTAGTGTAATGTAACTTGGTATAATGTAACATAGCATAGCATAATGTAACGTAACGTAACACAATGCAATTCAATGCAATGCAACATGCAACACAACACAGTACAATACAATGTAATATAATATAATATGATATAATATACACACTATATATGTATATATGCATATGAGTATACTCAAATATGTGTGTATAGTCACATGTATCTGTGTATACAAACATAGGTATATATCTATGTTATAGGTGTTTATATACATATATGTATGTAATACATACATGAATATATGCATATTGTGCTCATGTATTGCAGGTGTATAATTTTATATATGTGTACATATGCATATATTTGTGAGTTTATATATGCACATGTATATACATGTATGTATAAACATGTGTGTTTATGGGTATGCATATGATAGATAGATAGATAGATAGATAGATAGATAGATAGATAGATCAGGAGATATGCTCATGATAGGTGTTTACTACCACCATAGAGCCAGGTCCTCCAGAAGTTCCTGATTGCTTCAACCCTAGAATGTTGAGAAGAATCTTAAGTGAGGTCCATAGGTGTTCAAAAATGGCTGCCTCAATATACGAAAAGGAATAGCCAAGTAATTAAAAAATATCTACTGTTCAGACTGACAAAACAGTTTAATAACCTATAGATGAGTTAATAAGACAAACTCTATAGCTAGATAATGAGCTAAGATTGAACTGGGAGAGTATAAACTGGATTGCCTTTGTGAAATTGAAGTTTTCCCAATGAACCCACATTTTTTCCTGAGATAAAGACCTATCTTTTCAAATAAAATATTATTCTAGTAACATTCTGTGTCTGAAAATCATTCAGTGATTGTCTCAGAAGAACTGAAGATGCCGTTAACACAAAGGGCAACAGAGAACTTCATGGTGGGAGCAAGCAGGATGGCAGGCATTAGAAATAAAGAATTGTGTATAAGAAGCAGAGAAAGGGATATTGTTAGAGAAATGTATGTGGGCATAGGGTATAGAATGCTATGCTTGGCATCCGGAAGAGCTGTCAAATCCTGTATCAGACACTTACTAGTTGTGACCCTTGGCAAATGACTTAAACTTTCTAAGCTTCAGTTTCCTTCTCTGAAAAATGGTGATAAGAGCACTTACTTCACAAAGTTGTTGAGATATTTACTTTGCTAATTTAAAGTATCACATGAATACTAGCTATTGTTTTTATTATAAGATGAAGAAATAATATGCTAATTATATAGTGGGAGTGAGACATGATTAATATATAAGTACTATGCCACATTTTTATCTATGAAATGGAAGGCCCCTAGAATCTTAGTTGAATAATCTGGGGCATATTTAGGAAGACATGGACAAGAGTCAAATGGGATGGGAAGGCAACAATAGGTCATGATTAATAATACAGAAGGTGGTACACATTGGTGAAGTCACAATTCTATCAAATTATCAAAGTTGGTAAGATACAAAACAGAAACTGCTTGTCTAAGGCTTGTTTTCATTTCAATGAGGGCCAAATTCTAAAGATAAATGAATCATTTCTTAATTGTATAATTGCGTGCACTAGTTAGGCAGCTGTTGACATAATTTTAAAGTATAGAGATCTTTTCTGCATCCCTGAATCCTCACCATAAGTGCGACTTTCTATTCTACTAGATGTTGCCATCAGAATATGCCAATGAATAGAAGCAATAATAATACAAATATCTGATTTCAACATACGTATTACTCACTAAAGAATTATTTTCCTTTGGAAATTTCTTCAGATATGAGAAAGCAATCTTGTAAAAAATATTTTACCAAAATATAACCTCAAGCTTAAAAAGTATTTTGCTGATAAAATCTTATCTCCCACCACTTTATTCTCTAGCCTGTTGTTGTTGAGGAAAAGGCTATTTATTGTTTAAAAAATAAATACTTGTACCTAAGGTATCTGATATCTTAAATTGAAACCAATTGTATATCTATGTACTACCCATAAGTTGATACTTTTCCTCTCTCCCCAGTACATCAAAACCATTCATTCTGTTTTATAATTTCCAATGTCCTTCAATAAATACCTTATAGAAAATCTGATAAATGTTAGAAGAGTTTCCTTTTGTCATTTTTAGTGTTTCCTAGACACCAGTGAAATAATGGCCCTATCTATAATTCTTTGCCCTTAATATATGATTTATCTACTTCCTTTTCAAGTCTACATGCCCATAATGAGGGTTACCTATATCTACTATATATCTTTCTTGTTGTTAACTCTGTAAAATAGATAAAAGTACACTATTACACACACATACACTCAAACACACACCATACACACATACACACATCTTTAAATACTCTATTAATTTTCTCTTCCTTCTCAAACTAAATTGAATTTATATTTCTTCTATACCTGTTTGTCCAGCACAATATAAATTCTTACACACACACAAACACATGTACACACATAGATCCAAAGACAGAAAAATAATAAGAAACAAAGAATACAAGGGAGTAAATGTCAATCTACATCCTATGCACAAGTAGTGTGGTGACTGAACAAAGGGGTACAATTGCTCAGATTACCTCTAACTCTTGCCAACACATTTTAAGAGGATTGATTTTACTGCTTTTGTAAGTATATGATGATATGTAATGGAGGAGTTTTCCACCTAAATCAGATTATATAAGGATATTCTGGGATTATTTCCTCTTCCCTTAGTGGTTGAAGAAATCATTGTACTTGGAGATAGGCAGTATTTAGAGTACATGAAAAGGGCTCTAATGGAGACATCAGAAGGATTGCTCTCTTCAGCGTTGTCAGGTTAGGTACTAATAAGCCTTTGGGAGGGAGGGTTGTCAATTCAGTTATCTCACTTTATATACTTGGGCTCACAGATGACCATGAACACATGATGCCTCTGTTTCCTTTTCTATTACTGTTTTTTCTTTCATACTCTTAGCAGAAGGGGTGCTGAGACAAAACAGAACAGTCTACAATTTTGCTTCAAAATGTCAGAGAAACCAGTAGAAGTTCAATGATAGGAGACTATCATGGCTGCAGAAGTTGAACAAAGTGAGAAGCATTGCAGCCTTAAGGTACTACCAAGAGTCACTCAGGCCAATACCACATCTATCCAACAGCTGAGATACTCTGTATCACAAGTGGGAAATTGATTTATTCACCAGCTATGACATATTTAGAAATGAACATCTTAGGGAAAATGTTCAATAGTATTAACTTTAAATTTAGGCCTACTCTTCTCAGTAACTGAAACTTAGAAGAAACGGAGATCCTCAGTTTCAGTGGTAGCATTTTTGTGCTTTGGTCTCTGGCATCTCTCTCTGTCTCTCTTGTCTCTCTCTCTGTCTCTCTTTGTCTCTTTCTGTCTCTGTCTCTGTCTCTGTCTGTCTCTCTCTCCCTCTCTCCCATAACTTAACAATAGTATGATTGAATGTGAAACTTCAAATCCATTATATATAACTTGCTGTACTTTTAAAATATTTAATAAAGTTATCATGGAAATTTCTTTTTTTTCCTTTATTTTGCCTCCCCTCCTTCACTCTAGAGAAAGCTAAATAAATGTATGTGTGTGTAAAATCATTCTATACATGCTTTTATTTATCAGTTCTTTCTCTGGATTCAGATAGCATCTTCTTTCATATGTCCTTTGTAGTTAATTTGGTTATTTGTAATACTAAAAATGACTTATTAGAGCAAAGTCATTTTTAAAAACATTTTTATTAATGTGTACAATATTCTCTTGATTTTGCTGATTTTGTTCTTCATTCTTACCTTTTTAATAAATATCCGTTTTTAAAAGATAATTCATGACAATTTATTATCGATGATTTAGACATTTCAACTGGTTAAATGATACTGTAGAGATAAATGACATTAACATAACATTGAGACAATAATCACTGCCACTTGATATTGGGAAGAGTGTATTGGAATGAATATATTCACCAATATCATGAGAATGACCTCTTGCCCCTCAAGAATACTCCTGGACAATACCACTTTTAGGACTGTATCCCAAAGAGATCATACAAGTGGAAGGAGGATACCTATGTAAAAAAAAAAATATATATATATATATATATTTATAGCAGCTCTATTTGAGGTGGCAAGGAACTGGAAATCAAGTGTATGTCAATCAATTGGTGTTATAGGAATGTAAATTTTTAAGATCTTCCCTGTCCTGAGTTTAAATGTACCTGGAACCTGTGGTGGGAAGCTTGTTTTTCAGGAACACCCACACCTTGGTGCTTTGTGATTGGGCAGTGGCAAAGGGTTTGTTACATTCTCTGACCCAGGAGAAGGCTATTTAATCCCTGATGTGAGACTTTGTTTTGGGACTCACTTTGAGAAGGGTTGTTTAATTTGACCAGATGAGACTCTGAGCAGCCTTTGAGAGCCCCCTGGGCTTTGAAAAACCCAGATGTTGATACTTCCCTCTCTGGTAACTGTGATTTGGTATGGATGTAATTGTTGGACAGTATACAGAGTATACTGTATACAGAGTCTGTATACTCTGAAGTTTGGGGTGCTGACCTTTTCCCCATGAACTAGGTAAATGACATATGTTTGATTAAAGTAAACTTGTTAACCTATTTTGAGTTGCTTTCCTTTAGAAAAGCAGATCTAAGAACCTGTGGTGTCAGCCACCCTGGGCATGTTAGGGTGCTTGCTGCTACAATTGGGGAATAGCTAAACATGTTATAGTATATTAATGTAATGGAATACTATTGTGCTATAAGAAATGAGGAACAGATGAACTTCATAATAACCTGGAGAGGCTTGTATAAACTGATGCTGAGTGAGGAGAGCAGCACCAGGAGAACTTTGTACAGAATTACAGACACATCATATCTGTGATGACTAACTTTAATAGACTGGGCTCCTCACAGCAATGCAAGGTTGCAAGACAACTCAAAAAAACTCATGATGAATATCCACACCCAGAGAAAAGAACTACAGAGTCAGAAAGCAGTTTTAAGCAAATGACTTGTTCTCTCTCTCTCTCTATTGTATTTTGTTTTCTTTTGTTCCTTCTTTCTCCTTGTTCACTCCATTGGTTATAATTCTTCTTTCCAACTTGACTAATGTTTAATGCAAAGGTATTTGTAGAACCTATATAGGATTGCATGCCGCCATAGGAGGGGAAAGTAGGAGGAGTGGGGAGGAGATTTGGAACTCCAGGCATTGTGAAACTGATGTTGTAAATTGACAATAAATAAATTTAAAAACAAACATCACAAAAAAAAAAAAAAAGAATGCTCCTGGAATGCTGAAGAGAGTTGTGGCCCAAAGCACTCTGACCTACTAGTGTTAGTCAGTGTCTCTCTACAAATAAGTTAGTATACACCAAATCCCCCAAGATCTCAATATAAGTATTCCCCAGTGTAATTCACAGTATTAGTAAAAGGAATACTTTCATACTGGGGCCCTCTACCAGGAAGTGACTTTCAGGTAATCCATTATGTTCTCTTGAGATCCTATTTATTACCCTGCTTTATGTTTTAGCCTTTACTCTATGTGGCTATGCTGTCCTCTGCTACCCTTAGAGGATGAGCATTTTAACTATGCTCACTTTCTTCAAATTTTTCGGTCTCCTCTCCAAGGAAGCAGATGAAACACTTATCTCTCTCAGTGTGTATTAGTGGGTTTTTTTCCTTGTCTGTATGGAGATAGGTTACAGCTCACTTAGACAGTGATTTCTCCTTGTCTAGGCTTTTCACTCCCAAGGACAGAATGACTCAGCCAGGAGCAGAGTTCTTGTGATACACCCTCTTATCACTAGGTCTCCAGGTGTTCCATTACCCCAGTCCCCCAGCTTCATGAATACCTTGATCTTATCTTCATGTAAATTAACCCCAATATTAATTCAGCTCTGAGGATCTACCTGCATTTCAATTTTCAAGGAATTCTTCCTACTGATCTTGGAGTCACTTCAATTGTTCCTCAGTTTATTCTCTTTAGTGACTGAGTGGAATTATTAAAATAATAGTGCTGTGGAGTGGGGAGTAGCTGCAATTCTCAGCAGTTTCTAAAGTATGTATGCCTTTAGGGCTTACTCAAAATTTTAAATCAATTTGAAGGGAGAAGGAAATCTAAACTGAGACAGAATTAGGCTATATAAGTTTATTATACATTTAATATTGTTTGCAAATTGACAATAAATTCAAAAGTCACTCAAAAGTACATAGAAAACAAAACAAAACAAAAACAAAAACAAAAATATATCCTTAAACAGACTCTTGAGCATCACATTTTTTCCCTCAATATTCTCCAAACATGGACAAACTGCTCTGTTTTAAACATTTATCCCTAAAACAGGATGGGTTTTCTCTTTTTTTTTTTTTTATAGAATAGGTATTCTGACCTTTTTTTTTTCTTCTAAATAGTAAAGACAAAGGTCAAAACTTTTCCCGACAAATTATCAAGAGAATGACAGTGAAGGAAGGTAGCAAACTGAAAATAAATGAAAACAAGGAAACTAAAATAAAGTGCAGGGGAAGCAAATCCTTCTTGGTGTAGAAATCATGGGGAGGGATGATATCTAGAAACCACCGCATAAGGGCTATCCTTCATTTTTCGTTTTGTTTCAACTGAAAATTCAAGGTTAGAAATGTATAACCCTATAGATTACCAGCTGTGCTACAATTCCCAAGTGCCACCTATGATCTACTGTTTTCCTGAAGCTTCTCTTTTTTTCTTCTTCTCTTTTTGTCTGTCTCTTTTTCTATTCTCTCCTCTGTCTCTCTGTCTCCATCTCTTTCTCTTCTTGTCTTTCTCTGTGTCTGTCCATCTCTCTTTCTCTCTGTCTCTTTCTCTGTCTTCCTCACTCTGACAGTGTCTCTGTTTTGTCTATCTATCTGTCTCTGTTTCTGGCTGTCTGTCTGTCTTTCTCACACACATATATGCACATTATTTGATTCTCTTCAGAATATGCTTCATATCAAAATAAAGCTATACTTTTATGACAGCACTGCCACTTTAATTACCATCTGCTTCCTTAAAGATATACATTTATTGAGATGGTATTGTGCACATGTATATGTAATGACTATATTATATATGTGAAGATATGTATGTGCATATACATATGCCTGTATATATGTATACATACACATATTATAGGGAAATATTTTATTTTGTTTGAAAAATCTTATTTATTAACATTGTTGGAATGTAACTTGGTGTGGCTAGAAATTGATGACCTCAAAAACACTCCCAGGGAAGCCAGATGGCTACAGAGAATACCTGAATTCTACTTTTGTCTAGAGCACACAAAATGCTTGTGTTTTGCATTCCCCATACTGGAATGTACATGCTTACATATCATTTGATTTTAATTTGAATGCTTAACAATATACACAATGGATCTAATTGGGATACTGTTCTCTTTACAAAAACTTAACTGCTATACAAAGTTTCTATTAATATTCTTCTCTGAAATTCAAAATAATATAATTTTAGCAGAAATTTGAGGATGGAGCATGCTTCCAGATTTCTTCCTCCAGTAAATGATCAAATAAATTTCTATCTAAATCTATTTTAAATTTCCCTCTTTATTCTCATGACTTACAACACACACACTCACACACATACACACACAGCCGGTAACCTATTAAGATACACATTTCTAGCCTTGTATTTTGAGATGAAACAAAATGAAAAATGAAGGTTAGCCAATGTATTCTGGTTTCCAGATAATCTGTGTTTGACAAAATTTCTAGACCAAGAAGAATCTGTTTCCCTTACTCTTTAATGTGTGATCCCTGGTTTTCATTTATTTTTAGTTTTCTACCTTCTTTCACTGTCATCCTTATTGTTTGGAAAAAAAAAATTAGGGATTGTCTTGGTCATTTAGATTTTTTTAAATACCCCAAAATCTCCCATATGTGTTGTTTATCTTTCATTTGCAAAGAGAACTAATGACATCTCAAGGTGATGTCTTGACTCCTGTGCAAATTGGATTTAAATGAAGCAGAAATACACAGTTATCAACCTCACTCTCTCTTCCAGAGTCATTGAAGTTCAGTGGCAAGACAAAAGTCAGGTAAGACACAATCACTTGGATTCAGTGGATGGCCTTGGCAACTTTGAAGTACTATCAGGTTCTAAGCATCTCACAGTGGGTGCTTTAGTCACTTTCATGGCTATTGGAACAAGTTCTCACTCATCTGTTCTTCAAAGGGAAATCTTCACATACTTGAAGCAGACACCTCCCACTTCACCCTTGGGTTTGAGGCCTCAACCTTGCTTAAGCTGTCCATCAAGACAGTTTTACTGCTATGTGGCTACTGCAAATGCTGTAGATCCTTAGAGCCACAGATGAGAGTTGAATGACCAGTGGACACCAAAGAGGATAAACAACCTTGAAAAGTATTCAGAAATCCATCACACCAGTGGTGCTATTCATCCTTGGACACTTCACCTTAAACACCAGCACCTTATTCACATGGTCCTGAAATGACCCTCTGCAGCAACATGAGATTCAGGCCATCTGAGAAATCCTCCTCTGTGTTCTCAATCTGTGTGCCCAACTTTCAAAGGTGTGAATCACTCCATGCTATGAATATCTTTGTTTGCTGCTTCTGTCAGGAACAAGGAGCAAGTTTCTTCCCCATTCCTCTTCTACCTGCATGTAGTTGTTGGCTGGTTGGAAATCAGATTGATCCATTGCCAAATCTGCATCCTTAGATTTTGTCCTCCCCCTTCTTTCCAGGCTGTGTCTACTGCCACATTTTGAGTGGTGCTGGGCTGGTGCAGCTTGGACTAGCCATGTGAACTCCCCTCCTCTCAGCTATGGTCAGTGAGGAGCCAAGAGAAGGGCTTATGATAGTTAACTAAAAGATAAAGGATAAACTTGAAATAACACTCTAATCCACATTCTATCAAGTAGAATTATACTCCAAATGCCCAATACAAAATAAATGAGAAATGAAGTCAATAGATAAAGCTCTCCATGGACCTACAGCAAACTAGAAAAAGTGAGAGGGTAGAATAGGCTAGAGGCCTGGTTAAAAGGAGCAGAGTATGATAATGAGAGTAGGTAATCCCCTGAAAATACACTGTGGACATTGGTAGTGAGATTGGCATGTAATGGGAACAGTCATCAAAGTGAAATCAATAGAAATTTTATTCAACTATTTCCATCTTCTCTTCTATGGAGAAATCACTGTAAGTGATCTACAAATTTCCCAGTCCTCCTTTAGAATGGTTTGTTGTAAGGGCAAGAGTAAGAGGAAGGGGAGCAAGAGTGTAGGGGGACAGAAAGAGGCAGTGGCTATGGTGGGAGTTCCTTCATACATGGCCTCAAACCCCATGTGCATATGCACATGTAGATAAACATGCCTGTTTGCACATGCTATATGTAATTATTTAGGGAAGGGGTTGGATTTAGGGGAGAAAGTTTAAACTTTACCTATTTTTTCCTATATGTTATTGGAGGAAGAGGCTTATGTTTCTTATTTTTATAAACAAATAAATTAAAGAATTGGAGATATTCAAAACAGGAAGATATTTATCTGAATTTTAAACATAAATATCTCTATAAGTTGTATATTTGAGGTATGGCTCTTCTATCTTCCTTTATCATTTTAGTTCTTACATTGTATTTATTCATTTCTAAAAGAAAGTGTTTCTATCAGAAGATAAATATGACAGCAGACAGCTTTAACTCCATTATCTTCTGATCATATAATTCAGTAAGTTCTAACCACCATTCCTGCCTAAGTTTTTTGATTCCACAGACTCACATATAAAGAATTCATTGGAATTCAAAATATTCATTTTTCAAATAATGAGTTTTTCTTTTATGGGTGCTCAACTCTCTCTGATTTAAGATAGAAGTAGATTATTCTTTATAAGGTAGAAATATTACATAATACATTTTCCTTGACAGAAATAAACTTGATACTCTGTTTTTATTTTCCCAATAGAAATACCCTAACTAAAGCTTGGTTATCATTATAGCACCATAGCAGCTGCTTTTTCTTAGTTCCTTTTTCCAACTATAAACAATTATAAAGACGATATTTGTGGTTTGTGGTTCTATTATTCAGCTTTATAGATTATTGTCTATCTCATTGAAGAAGATAGAATCAACAACCTTCTATAAATTTATAGGACTAGCTACATTAGTTTATTATGGCCAGAAAGACACTATACGTGAACTGATTAGTTATTTTTCTCAAAGGAAGAACATAAAAATTGTGCTTAATCATATTATGTTGGCTGGCATATCAGACAACACTCCTTTTTTTTTATATAGTAAACTCATGCTTTAGCATATTCTTTCTCAGGTGTCTCCAAAGGCCTCTTATGTGCCACTTGAGCCAAAGACTAAGCATTGTAGTGACAAATGTTATGCGATTGCATTCTTAAGATATATGCTTGGATTCTGCCTCGCCTACTTCCTTGTAAAAGTAAGTTAATACCATCTGAGTCTCAGTTCTTCTGCAAATTAAGGAAATAAAAGCTACATGAATTTAAGTGATATAAATGCCTTCCAGATTTCATATCTTTTATCTCCATTCTGTCGTCTACACAGCTGTTGAAATAACCTTTCTAGGACTTAACCTTAATTACACCAAGTCGCATCTCAAAAACCTTAACTGGCTTCCTATTGCATATAATTATAATAAAATGATGCAAACCCATCAATTTACCCCTTAAAACCCTCCATTATTTAATTGTAATTGACTTTTTCATTCTTTTTTCATATAATTCATTTTCACAAATCTTAACTTTTAATAAAACCAGCTTATTTTGAATAGGTCAACTTTTCTCTCTTCTTCCTTCTTCATAGAGAAGTAGAATGATCTTGTGGGTGAGAGTGAGAAATAAAGTTAATGCAGCCCTAGTCAAATACAACTAATAAGTTAATATGGCCTAGGCAAATGTTTTCCAAAATAATTTGCCAATATGAATATCTATTTGTTCCCACATTGCATATAATTAATTTATGTGAGCAGAGATGGGGAAAATTCCCTACATTCCAAACACAAATATGGGCAGCTAGGTGGCTCAGTGCCAGACCTGGAGTCAGGAAGATATTTTCCTGAGTTTAAATTTGGCCTGAGACACTACTAGCTATGTGACCCTGGACAAGTCACTTAACCACTTAATCCTTCTCCTCTCTTTGTTTCAGTTTCCCATCTGTGGAAATGACAAACCAGTCTAGTATCTTTGGCAAGAAAATCCTAAATGGGGTCTTGAAGACTCAGATATGACTAAAACAATTGAACAACAGCCACAAAATAAGTGTGTTGTTTGTTTTTATTATCCAAGTCTCAGGACAAAGCCATATAGCCCTAAAGTTTTATTAAGTTCTGTTTCAAAAGTCCAAGCAGGCCATTCATTCCTAGAACAAGTGCCCAGATATAATATTTCAATTACTACAGCCAGATTCAAACATTTTTGCTCTCTGAAATAATTTTTTGAATTGAATAGAACTCACTGTAAATAGGGAATCAAATAGTGGGTTGAAGCCTAAACAAAACTTCCAAATTTGCTTTAGGTATCTCAGCCTCCACTTTTGATGGATCCCTTCTATGTTCCATATCAGTAATACCTTATCCCACTCCAATTAGCATTCTTTCCCTCTTATCCCCATCCCTGCAAATGCATCAATTGCCTTCATATTTTTTCTCTGAAGGAACTTGTTTAACAAAGTAAATTTAATTACTGAGAAGGATGAATATGACACTACTTTGAGAAATATTCATATTTTTAAAAACAATTTTGAACCAAAGAAATACAATGTTAATGCTATAATACCAAGGGTCAGAAAGGATGGTAGTTTAGAACTTCCCAGTACTATAGAAAATATACCAAAT
Organism: Gymnobelideus leadbeateri; assembly: GCA_011680675.1. Classification (NCBI taxonomy): domain Eukaryota; kingdom Metazoa; phylum Chordata; class Mammalia; order Diprotodontia; family Petauridae; genus Gymnobelideus; species Gymnobelideus leadbeateri. The sequence goes on from WOXC01009006.1 coordinate 13,544, forward strand.
ATGTTACTTTTTACTATAAAAAAATTTCTAGGCAGACTCCTTCTTTGTGAACTTTCTGGTCATTGAAATTAATTTTTAAATTATCATTGGATGATCTGTCAAATAGTATAAAATGATTTCAACTGATAGATTTTTAGATTGCTATGGGTTTCTCTAAGTAGCTGATTGTATGTAGCTGGTTATGATCTATATCCCAAAGAAATTAAAGATAGCCAAAATTTGGAAGACTCTCCCTCCCTGAGGAAGAAGTTAAATAACAACTACAGTCCCTCATATGGTAGAAGGGAGCAGCAGTTGAGTGAAATTAAACATATTTGTCATCCTGTAGAGGGCAGCAAGGAGTAATTTGATGCTATCACTGGAGAATTTCATAAACTCATTGTCAGAAGTTTGAGTTTATCAGGTCAGGTCATGCATAGTCCTTGCCCTCATGTTTTTCCTCTGTATGTGTCCAGCCACATGTGTTCTCTATTCATGTGTCTCTTCACATGAATAGTCCTCTGGTCACATGTACTTTCAACTTATATTTCTCTGTCACAGATCTGTAGAGTTTCGGAGGTTCCAGAGCTGGGTTCCAGAAGGGGGGGGGGGGGTAGGAGAATTCCATTAGGAAAGGAGACCCTCTTGCTCCATAGGTTCGCCAGCATGAGGTTTTGTCTCATTCCAGTTCTTGAAGTGTCTGCTTCAAATGGAATCCCTCTCCTGTCTGGGTCTCCTCTTGCATATATATCCCACTTCCTGGCTATGTTCCTTGTTGAGGACTACTTTGCATTGGACCGGGTGTAGGGAGACCACAGCTTTAGTATGCTCCCTCTGGTATTAATTCAGTCTTCTCTCCATCTCCAAAAGCTGTTCCTGAACCCTTCACTCCACTCAAGCCCAATTTCTTCAGACAGTGGGGTTTGTTTATTCCTGATACAGCTTGTCAAATGCTACTTTCTGAGCCACAAGGCCTTGAAGAATACAAATCTGCCAGGAAGCATAACCAAATCTTTTATTGAGGCTGAGAAGCTAAAGTACAGCCTCCTCTAACTTAGATGGCTGATCACTGGCCACAAGCTTCATGTGCTCCTCAGTCATTTTTGTCAGATGCTGATGACACAGCCTAGATGTAGTAGCCTATGTCTACAGAGAACAAATTAACTTTTGTGTGAATTAGGAAAAATATTTTTAGCATATTTTTTTTCCTTTCTGGAGAGGAGAGGGCATTTGGAGGTAAGTGACTTGCCCAAGGTCACATCGCTAGTAAGTGTGTTAAGTGTCTGAGACAAGATTTGAACTTGGGTCTTCCTGACTCCAGAGCCAGTGCCCTATTCACTGCAACACCTACCAGCCCCTTTAGAGTATACAGACAGATCAAACATACAGGCTTCCAAACTGTCCAACCATTATCAATACCAAAATCACAGTTACCAGAGAGGGAAGCATCAACATCTGGGTTTTCAAAGCTGGTGGGGGGCCCTCTCAACTGCTGCCCAGAGTCTCATTTCGTCAAATCACACAACACTTCTCAAAGGGAGCCCTAAAGCAAAGCCTCCCATCAGGGTTTATATAGCATTCTCCTGGCTCAGAGAAGGTAACAACCTTCTTGACCCACAGACCCATCCCAAAGTATCAAGGTGTGGGCTTTCCTGAAAAACAAGCCTCCCACCACAGGCTCCAGGTGCACTTAAACTAGGGGCAGGGAAGATCTTTAAATTTGCATTTCCATTACAGCAATGCTATATGCCCCCACCCCTTATCATAGTCTCCTTTAGTTTATCTGGCAAAAGTAAACACATTAATAGTCAATGATAAGCCATGGTTTTAAAGGAATGTCAACACATAAAATACCTAATTTTTTTTTTTATTTTTGATTTTATTTTTTAAAGCAATTGGGGTTAAGTAACTTGCTCAAGGTTACAGGGCTAGTCATTATTTATGTGTGGGTGCTCATTTTCTGAGGCCGGTTTCGATCTTGGGTCATCCCAACTCTGATGCCGATGCTCTTACTCACTGCGCCACCTAGCCGCCCCTATACCTAAATTTTTGAGCACTCACATATGAAAAGACCCTCAGCTACTAGATTTCTAGGTGTGAGGGAAAAGTTTACATATTATTTTTTTCACTTTTGTATTTGCAATTGCATTCTATTTGTCTTATTAAAGTCTTAAGCAATGAACCTCTTTTATTCCTCCTATCTCTCTATCTACCTAACTTAATTTTGAGATAGATATATAGATAGATATAGATAGAAATTCCTCTCAATCTATCTATAGCTATACACATGTATGTCTTTATCTACATCTATATACATATACACACAGAGTATATAAATATGATATATTATATAGCAATGTCAATATTACCACTTATACAGATATATCCCACTAATAGGGGAATGGATAAACAAATCTTGGCATATGAAGGTAATTGAATTTTGAATGCTGTTGCTTTGATAGAAATGATTAAAGGAACTATTTCAGAAAAAAAAAAAACCTGAAGATTTTATGAACTGATGTAAAGTGACAAGGAATAGGAGAACAATTAATAAAATAACAAAATATTGGGAAGACAAATTTTAAAAGATTTAGGAATTCTGATTAATATGATAACCAACCATAATTACAGAAACTTTATGATGAAACATACTACTCAACACCTTACAGAATGAAGAATAAGACATATATTTTGGTAATATATCAAATCACAGAATTTGTTTTGCTTTCCTTATTTATTACAAAGTTTTTTTTTCTTTTCCCCCCTTTTTCCAATGTGGCATAAGGTAGAGTACTAGGGGAGAGAGAAAATACATTTTTGAAAATTGGAGAAAATAAAATTCAAATTTACTCTGGGCTGTCAGCCAAATTCTATATAAAAAATTTAGCTAAACATTTATCCATAGAATTCCCTTGATCTACAAATTTAGTAATCCATTCCAAAAAGAAAATAAAATTAATTTGGCAATGCCTGTTCTTGAAATCCTCTTTGCCATAACTTCTCCTTTTAGATAATCACTAACTATCCCTTCTTAGATCCATTCCTTAATTTTGCTGGGAATTAAATTCATTTGCATTTTCAATTTTTTCCCTTTTTCTAAAGGGGGCATTTTCCCCTCTCTGTATCTGATGTTATCTATCCTATTTTCCATGGTCATTCAAAAATCATTGATGAGAATCACACCTGCCATGTCTTTCTATACAGTGGAGGGTATTGAATTGATTTGGGCTAGATAACAATATCAAGGGTTGCTAAGCATTTTTTTACTTTGTTCTTCCTTATCCTGGGTATATATTCCCTGTTAATTTTATTTACTCATTTCCAGTACAAAGGTCTGGGGAGCCTCTTGGGGAGGCAAAATAAATGAATGACCCTGCTTTCTACACTGTATTGTCAATTGACAATCACCTCCCTTTTATTTTCCCAAAATCTTAGGTACTTGTTATATAATCTCTGAGTTTATGCTTCTTTTGTATTCTAAACCTTTGGAAGGAGTGGTTACTTCTCAAGTTTCTTATCATTTCAACCTCAGAAATCAATGCCTTCCTTTTAGTGAGAATCAGAAAGAGAATAGAATTTCCTTCAGATATTTGTTGTTGTTTTTTTTTTGAGATTAAAATTATCATTAAGAGAAATGAAGAAGTTATGAGTTCCTTTTATTTAATCAAAAAGAAACCTCCAGTATATGAAGAAATTGAAATCAAATACAAAAGATACAGAGGTAGATGTAGCCACAGATGATACAAAGATAGAGACTAGACCTGTCATTTCAATATCCTGTGATAATACAAGTCAGAATGTTCTCTGCCATTTATAATCTAAACATGAGGAAACAAAGGTAAATAGAACTAAAAGACTTGACTCTGGAAAAATATCTAGTGAGTGGGGAGGCCCAAATTGAATTCAAGAAGATGAGTCTTCCTTATTCCAAGCTCAGGAATCTATCCACTGTGCTATTTAGCTACTTATCATGGCAGGATATCTTTGGGATATTTCTCCTCATAAAAACAAACAAACAAAAAAATAAACAAAAAAACCTCCACTAATTTGTCAGACTATTAGACTAAGAGGAAATTTGGATGAGGGGTCTCACTCCTCCCCTCTGCTCCACACCATGTTGAACCAAGTTCTTGTATAAATGGACCAAGTATATTGGACCATGGATTTTTAATTCTATCATTTTTCCATTGAACTATGAAAGTATAATTGTTACCATTAACTTTGGACACTCTGTGCTTGCAAGGGGAATTGATGACAACACGTTAATGTTGCCATTTGGTGAAGTTTACCAAATATTTGGGATGGACATAGTGAGTACATAGGACTTAGAAATCTCCCTATATCCGTCTCTGTCATTGATGTCATGGAAGAGTCTCTGACACAAAAATGTTTTATACCTTATTATTTGGCAGGTCGTGCTAATCCATTATTCAAAACTGTGATATGAAGATAATAACTTTGATTAGCTAATGCTGGTTTTGCTTCTGATCTTCAGTTTTAAAAGTTATTTCAGGGACAGCTAGGTGGTGCAGTGAATAGAGCACTGGTCCTGGAGTTTGGAGGACATGAGTTCAAATATGACCTCAGACACTTAACACTTACCAGCTATGTGACCCTGGGCAAGTCACTTAACCCTAATTGCCCTGCCCTCCCTGCTACAATATATATATATATATATATATATATATATATATATATATATATATATATATATATATATACATATATATATATATATATATATATATAACAAATATAGAAACAGAAAAAAAAAGTGAATGGACCAGATAAAGTGATGTACTTTCTTTGTTCAGATACAACAATGGTGAAAAATATGAGTCAAGAGCCAATATCCCACAAAGAATTTCAGGTGAAATTAAGAGTTGAACATGACTAAAACTATTAAAAAACAAAATTTATATAAAACATTCCTACAAATACTGTATTTTAAAAACTTATCAAAATTGAAAATGTATGAATTTTTCAATATATACAAACTAATTATCAACACTTGAGACAATTACAGAGTACCTCAGAGTAAATAGCAACTATGAAAGATGTTATTTTTCTAAGTAAACAAATTGAAAGAGGGAAATAAGTTATATTTTAAAATGTTGATGTAAACAGAAGTACTTCCTTAATATTATTTTCTACTTTCATCTTCCATACTACAGCAGCATTTATAACATTGAATCCTTCCTAGGCATTGAGGATACTTTGGACAATCCTATTGAATAAAATTCCAAAAAGTTTGCTAGGAATAAAATAAAATAAAAAAGGTTATTTGCTGATGTTTTGAAATTCAGCGATCAGTCCTCACATTTTAATCTCATGTTGAGGTCCCTAAATGCACATTGAATATTGTAGCATGCCATCTTTTTACATCTCATTATTCTAGAATCATAAAATGTAATGCATCATGTACTATTTGCAAGACAGTTAATTTATCCACCAATTCTTATGTTTTATGGTACAAAATCTTTACTATTCAATAATAAAATTCATTTTAAGCAGTCAGAAATAATGTAGATACATACTGTAGTAAGTATTAGATAGCAACCTCACTCTAAAGATTTCTTCTTTATGAGTTCTGAAATATCAGTTACTAAATTCAACAAGATGCAAAACTACAACAGTAAAATGTTAACTATCAACTTGGCATTGCTTTTTTGATCTAGCTAAAATGAAGGCGTACCTGGAAAAATGAACCTGTTAATTGTGTATATTTCTCTCCCTCCTGATGAACTGATTTTTTTTCCTTACAAGAATTTTGTTATGTAATTAAAAAACAAACAAACAAACAACAACAAAAAAGCCCAACTATAAAAAGGTTTGCACAAACTTTATACTCTATCAGGTGAAATTTATACAAGTAAACTTTTTTTGGTGCTTTTTGGAGGGGGGAAGGCAAGGCAATTAGGGTTAAGTGACTTGCCCAAGATCACACAGCTGGTTAAATGTTAAGTTTCTCAGGCCAAATTTGAACTCAGGTCCTCGTGACTACAGATGCTCTATTTGCTGTGCCATCTAGCTGTCCCACAAGTAAACTTTTTTTTTCTTTTATTCTGTTTTTCCTTGAGTATTTTCAAAATTTTCGATCATGAAACCACTTTTAATTTTACTTTTTAACCATGTTTGCTCTAGTGCAAATTTAGGGAGAAAATTCTATAGCATGATGTTATGTAGATAGCTGTTACATACTTCCCTGGTTGGACAGCAATGATTATAAGTTATGCATCATTTTTGAATTGAATAATATTTTCTAGTATATTGTATGTTCACAATAAATATTAAACAATAATCTTAATATTTTTCCAGTAACAGAATAAAAATTCACTACAAAATTTATACAAATAAAATATCCACATATTCCTGTTATATTTCTTTCAAGAGATGTATAAAATCATTTATGCCACACTGGAGTTAGTATTATATGAGTCTTTGTTATGGAAAATTTATTATATTGTATTGTATTGCATTATATTACATTATATTATGTCCTGTCCTGTCATGTCATGTCATATATCATGTCATATCATATTATGTTATATTATATTGTACTATACTATATTATATTATACTCTACTATATTATATTGTACTGTACTATATTATATTATTAATACAACATAATATAATTTGTAATATAATATAAATATGATGTTTATATTATATTATATCTTTGTTATGGAAAATTTCATAGAAAGGACAATTTTACTATTCTTGTTTTTAAAATATAAAGGCAATGAAGTGTTATGGAATTATTTAAAAGGTTATCAATAAATCATATGAATTTGGCCTTTATAATTTGTCTCCAAAGTATGTCTTCTTTCTATTTGCATTGCCAACACATTAGTTGTAATCCTCATTACCTTCTATCTATCTATGCCACAGATTTCTACATAGGCTTTCCAATTTCAAATTTTCCCCAGGCACATCCATCCTGCATATTGCAGCCAAACTAATTTTCCTTAAAGATTATTTGTATCTATTCAATTTCAGATCTGTCAACATTTCTATAATAAAATATTTTCTTCATTGATGACAGGATAAGCAACATTTGTATTATGTTGTACAATACTCATATCTCATTCCCCAATGTTCTAAAATGACACACAATATTTAAAATTGAACAAAAAACCCCAAACAATGAGAGTGACTTAAGCATATTAAGTATAAAAGAAAGTTCATGCTGAATAATGAGACAGTTTTGAGGACATGATGCCTCCTTTTCATTTCACTGTCAAAAGATCATATATTCCCTCTTGCCAAATTCAGTTCAGGGACACCACCATTCTCCAAGATACATATGCCTGAATGCTTAGAGTTATCAAAGACTCATGTTGTTCCATGCATAAACTTATTCATTTACTTTATTTTGTGGGTTACGTTATGAATGCACATCAATTCTCCTTTCCTTTCCCTTACATTAGAATTCATATTAGCACATAGCTGAGTTAGTGTTGCAGCTTCCATTTTAGATGACCAGATTCCACATTCTTACCAAATCAAATTTGTACTCTATCCTGTCGTCAATATGATTTTCGTCATTTTTAAAAAACGTAAAACTAGTGAAGAGGATATAAGGTGGGAGAGTAGAGAAAGCAAGCCAGTTAAAATCTCTCCATGTTACCCTGAAAATAACTTTAAAACAACTTTAAAACAATAACAAATTAAGTTTTGGAGCAGCAGAAAAGGTTGTAACCATTTTATAATGGAGTAGATGAATTTTGAGAATTTTAGCACCTGGAAAAAAATTTACCAAGTTGCCCCTAACCACGTAGTGAATATTGTCTTGACTATAAAACAATATCTCTATTCTATAATATTTTTGGAAGGTTAAAGCCCAGAACAAGTTGAGTCTTAATGAGTGGTGATAAAAATCAAAGGGTTTTGTTGTTGCTTTTTGGTTTTCTCTCTTCCTTTTTTTCTCCCTTTCTCTTTTGAAAAAAGTTCTTCAGAAGACAAAAATATGAGAAACAAACATCAGCTACTTTGAAAGGGTGGGATAACGATCATGAATGATTGAAAGATGTGAACAATTCAACTTTTATTTATTATTTATCATTGTTATTATTTATTTTTGTTTTTCTTTTTTTTTTTTTTTTCTTAACGTGTGCACTTTTATTTGAACTGGTCTTAAGTCAGTGTAGAGATAAAGCTCCTCCCCTCCCCCAAGTACTGGCACCAATTTCAAAACTCGAAGGGAGACTATAAAAGTCCTCATTCACATCTATGTTGGGGGCAGGGAGGGAATTTAGGGGGCCATTCCATATGGCTGACAATTAAAAAAAAAAGGAACAAGTATTAAGGCGGAAGATACAAAAAGTTTTTTTTAAGGATTACATAATTTACATTTAAAGCAATACTAGTACCTTCCCCCCACCCCCTCCCCATCTGGATCTTTGTTACACCGCTCCTTTGAGCTCAGCCTTCACAGAGGCTTGTAGCTGTAACAATGCATTATATGGTATTTGGAATGACTACTAAAAAAAAAAAAAAAACAAACAACAAAAAAACAAATGTACAATCAGAGTCCTGAAGACGCACGGTAGAACTTTGGGGATGTTTGCCTCCAACCATACTTAGACTGCTCATCACCTTCACCGTTCCAGTTTTTAAATCCTGAGTCAAGCGCCAAAAAAAAAAAAACCAAAAAAAAAAAACAAAAACAACAACACAAAAACAAATAAAGCCATGCCAATCTCATCTTTTTTGGGCAATTATCATGTCATCATGTCACACCCTTTGACAAAAAAAAAAAAATTAAAAAAACACAAACAGTCCATTTAGAAGCATTTGCGGTGGACAATGGAGGGCCCAGATTCATCATACTCCTGCTTGCTGATCCACATCTGCTGGAAGGTGGAAAGAGACGCCAGGATGGACCCTCCAATCCAGACAGAGTATTTGCGCTCAGGTGGGGCAATGATCTTGATTTTCATTGTGCTTGGAGCTGGGGCTGTAATCTCCTTCTGCATCCTGTCAGCAATGCCTGGGTACATGGTGGTACCACCTGACAATACGGTGTTGGCATACAGGTCCTTACGGATGTCAACATCACACTTCATGATTGAGTTGAAGGTAGTTTCGTGGATTCCACAGGATTCCATACCTAAGAAAGATGGTTGGAAGAGAGCTTCTGGGCACCAGAAATGCTCGTTTCCAATGGTGATAACCTGACCATCAGGAAGGTCGTAGCTCTTTTCCAGAGAGGAGCTGGATGCAGCAGTGGCCATCTCCTGCTCAAAGTCTAGGGCGACATAACACAGCTTCTCCTTGATGTCACCCACAATTTCCCTCTTGGCTGTGGTGGTGAAACTGTACCCTCTCTCGGTCAGGATCTTCATGAGGTAGTCCATCACGGCCAGCCAGATCCAGACGGAGGGTGGCGTGGGGAAGGGCATAACCTTCATAGATGGGCACAGTGTGGGTCACACCATCACCAGAGTCCATCACAATACCAGTGGTACAAGCAGAGGCATACAGGGACAGCACAGCCTGGATGGCAACGTACATGGCTGGGGTATTGAAGGTCTCAAACATACAAACATAATCTGAGTCATCTTTTCTCTGTTGGCTTTGGGGTTCAGGGGGGCTTCTGTGAGCAGCACAGGGTGCTCTTCAGGGGCCACACGGAGCTCATTGTAGAAAGTATGATGCCAGATCTTCTCCATGTCATCCCAGTTGGTGACAATACCATGTTCAGTGGGGTACTTCAGGGTTAGAATACCTCTCTTGCTCTGGGCCTCATCCCCCACATAGCTGTCTTTCTGGCCCATACCCACCATCACACCCTGATGTCTGGGGCGCCCAACAATGGAAGGGAAGACAGCCCGAGGGGCATTGTCTCCTGCAAAGCCAGCTTTGCACATTCCAGAGCCATTGTCAACAACGAGAGCAGCAATATCATCATCCATGGTGAACTTTGAAGTGGCAAGTTTAAACCCTTAAGAGAGGAGGTGGTGCCGCACCTGGAGGCAGGGGAGAGGCTAGTGCACACTGGGTGGAAGAGCTCACAGCTACTATCATTGTTATTATTATTTATGAAGAGGTTTGATAGTAGAGAACAAATATGGCTAAGAGGAAAATTAAAACCATGATACAATGAAGAGATAATAGAAAAAAAGTTTAATTTCCAAAAATGAGTAAAAGTCATATGACAGATAAATTTCAGCCCAAGGTACTATAAGACATTTATTTTTGAGATGCTGACTATGGAGAAATTTGAGAAATCATGAAGAGCTAGAGAAGTATCTTAGGATTGGAAAAGTCAAGAATGTCTCTGCTTGTATCTGGTTATGGATTTCAAGAAGCAGAAACTCAGTCCTGCCTACTGACTAAATGAACAAATTAATGGTAATATTAATTAATGTAAACATGCTCAATAAATGCTTACTCTAAGGCAGGCAAAATGCTAAGTACCAGGAATACATGTAGAAGTGAGAAGGATAGTCCATGACCTTAAGGTAGTTACATTTTAATAGGGAGCATAACACATAAAGGATTTGTAGAAAGTGAAGATCAGTAGGGATATTCATCATGGTTTAGAATTGGCAGAGTAGGCTTGTAGTCCTTGGGGTAGAAAACGGGATTTTGTTCGTCTTTCTGGTCCCAGTCTTTAAAGCAGTATCTTGTACATAGTAAGCACTTCATGAAAGGAGAAACAGGAATAAAAAGAGAAGGAAAATGAGGAGGAGGGGAAGGGTGACTAAAACTCATTTATCAGAATCCAGAATCATAATGGCTGAGTGAATTTGGTAAAAAGGCAATGAAGAGGACAGTCAATGTAAAGACAGAAAGATTGGCTAATGACTGGTAAGTAGCATAGTTTAACTCCTGTGTGCTTAATATTAGATGTCTTTGTAATTTTGTATGTCTTTCTCTTTGTATCTTTGTATCATCATCACAATCATCATTATTATATAATCATGCATTTTGAGATGCTTTTATCTCAGAAATGAAAGTTTTATCCTATATTAAAAGTATCCCAAACTTATCCCATGTATTTAATTTTTGGGTTGTATTTCTTTATCCCTTCTTTTTATAGTTCACCTTTGTTTTCCCTTTGAATCCTTTCTTCCATTCATTCTAGGAATACTCTTTCTCCCTGCTAAGCCTCCAATCTTTTTACTCCTTGAGCCTGTAAACTATCCTACATTTTTCATGTTTATTTTGACTATTTAATCAATGAAAAATACAAGAACCATAAAATACCAGTACGTCATGGAAACATTCTCATTCTCTCTATCTGCTGAAAGCAAGATCATCATGTCTCTATCGTTCTCATACCTGACATTTACTGTCTACTGAATCTGCTAAGGGATCAGATTCCAGAAGCTTTCAAATAAGATGTTGTTTTTGTTTTTAATGACATTCAAGCTCTTCTCCTACTGTCTGTTATACTTCCCCATGTCTGATCTAAATTTTTCAGATTTATACAAATATTTCCTGAAAATAGGAGCTGTTATACCCTTGCTTTCCTGAAAGTCTTTGGGAGAAAATCTAACTTATAACTACTTCATGTCTCTTTATTTTCTCTCAAAGAACTCTTCCTGGGAGCTGGATTCCTGTAGAGTCCATGGAAGTTAGTGCAGGAAGCCATACAAGTTTCTGAGATAACAAGGTTTTGGACAAATGGGGGCTGATCAAGGTCATGGATTAACACTCCTATGCTGTCTTCTTACATTCATTGTGACAAATAATATTCACTCAAGCCATTTTCTGGTTTCACAGTATTACTGAATTCTTGCAGCCTGGACCTTGCTTCTTGTCAGCCTCCCTTTTAAGCCTTGTGACTCTGATTTTGATCTTGCTTCATTCTCAGATATCACCTCTGATATGATCAATGCTGTGCATCAGCATGTCAAAAGTTTATGGCTTTATCTATATTGAAACTTTATCTGTGCTATAATTCCTTGTTAACTCTCCCTCCCAAACCATACATCAAGAGAAGTATCAACCTGGCTTATGTACTCTGCTCAGAGTCCTCTAAATACTATGCCCAGGAGTTGTTATGGACAATTATATATACATACACACACACATATATATATATATATATGTGTGTGTGTGTATATATATACATATATATGAGTGTATGTATATGTATGTGTATGTATGTATACACACATGTGTGCATTTATATGTATGTATATGTACATGAAAATATTTGTGTATATGGATGTATACACACATATATATAGTCATGATATAAAAAAGTAGAATCCCTTTGACCAAATCTAAGAATTCATGTAACTTAGCTATTAACAATTTAAAAGATAAAGTAAAGAATAAAATCACCTACTCACACATGCATACTCTTCAAAAATTTTGTGAAAGACATTTAATCATAAATTAAGAGCACCCTCAATATGGAGATGAGTAGGAAATGACTGGACTTTCACAAGTGTTATTTTAAGAATAGATCTTTACTATCAAATAATTGACTGAAAGATTCCAAATATAATTATTCTTGTTTATGAAAAAAAATGACGGAGCATTGCAAAATATTTTATCTTCCTTCTTCCCACTTCCACAGTGGAAAAAATACAACAACAAGTACATTTTAACAAATATGTATTATTAAGCAAAATAGATTTCCACCTTGGCCCTATACGAAATATGTATCTTATTTTACACCTTTACTCCATCACCTCTCCCAAGATATAGTTAGAATGCCTATATGGAAGTAGTTGGTCATTAGTTGTTTATATTTACAGGATTATTGCTATTATTCCATTTTTTCCTGGTTCTGCTCACTTCATGCTGCTCTACAAATAGAAGGCATGGTGGATAGTTTATGGGACCCAGAATCAAGAAGACCCAATTTTAAATTCTGCTTCAGAAATGTATTATGATAAAATGCTCTCTCTTAGCCTCACTTCTCTAGTTCTGAGATGAAGATAATGATAACATTTACCCACAGAGTTTTCATGAAGACTGGATATGCTAGCATGGGTAAAGTGTTTTGCAAATCTTAAAGTGATAAATAAATGCTAGCTATTATTCATACGACCTTTGAGCATGTAAGAACAGAAATAACCTCATTGAATTATCCTTAATCTAATAATAAATATCACATCAGGTATAAAACAATGGACATGTGATCACAGAAGGAATCTAATACTGTGGAGGAAATCCAGGAGAGTCCAGGTCAAGAAAGAATTCCTCGTGGATGATGATGTGGATGATGATGATGATGGTGATGATGATGATGACCATTATCATCATCATCATCATCATCATCATCATCATCATCATCATCATCCAGGCACATGTTGAGTCTTTTACAAATTTTATCTTGTTTGATACTAACATCTACACTGAGAGGTAGGTATTATTATTTTCTCCATTTTTACAGTCGATGAAACTGAGAAATATAGAGGCTAAGTGACTTGACCAAGGTCACATAGCTAACAAGAGTTTAAGGCTAGATTTAAACTCAGCTCTTTTTTTTTTTTGAGGGGTGAAGGAAAGACAATTGGGGTTAAGTGACTTGCCCAAGGTCACACAGCTAGAAAGTATGTCAAGTGTCTGAGGCCAGATTTGATCTGAGGTCCTCCTGACCCTAGGACTGGTGCTCTATTCACTGCATCACCTAGTTACCCCTAAACTCGAGTCTTCTTGATGCCAGGTCCAGAGGTACATCTTCTCCAGATGATTTGATGTTTGAAGATGATGGTTTATTGACTTCATCAAACCTCAAGACATTCAGCATGTTTGGAATGTGCATGGTGAGTGTGAACAAGGTGCCAAATATTAAACAACCAGATACTTTAAAGAAGATCATGAGACTTAGTTTTAGCCTGGTCCCCAAGGCCACCATCTAAGGAAGAATCCCTTGTAAGGGTGTATCTTACGATAATTTACAAATGCTGCATCCCCTATTTCCTCAGCATCCACAATTAATAAAAACTCAGAAAAAAAGTTCTCATCACTTAAATACTTGTTACAGACTAATGGCTTTATCCATGGAAGTAATACAGAACAATATATATAAACATCTGTTTGGCCACTTCATCAAAGTTTCACTGTGCCTTTCTGTCTACACTACAAATAAACACTTCCATAGGTGTTACTTTTTCCTGTTAGAATATAAACTTCTTTCAGTCAGGAAGCTCCTAGATTTTCTATATTTATCCCCACAGCTTATCTCAGTGGCTAACTTCTAATAAGTATGTGATTTTTAAAATTCATTTATTAAAACATATAAATAAAGCATCTTTAAATAATTGTATGACAGAATGAACATGCTAGCTCCCATTTTGACTGATCTCATAGAGACAAAGAGGAATTATAGTTAGATAAAGTGTTCCATTAGTAAAATCTCAATGTCAGGAGAAATCAAAGAAGGGCTCTAGAAAATTGGCAGAAGTCTAGGGGCAAAATTTCAGGAGGGAATGTACAAAATTCTCACAAAATGGGCAGGCCTAGATGGATTGTCATCTGTATCGCTGAAAGAAATGTATGAAGCAATGAGATCATAGATCCATATATGTTTTTGAAAGAATTTTAACATGAAATTCAATTTCAAAGTAACAAATCACTAAACATTAAGAAGCTTAGCATAATGCCTAAAACATGGTAGTCATTTAATAAACACTTATTAGTTAATTGCATTTGAATTAAGGTGATCAAAACCTTATTCTATATTTCATATATGGAGAGTCTGTAATTTTAGGGATGAAATCTTATTTAATTGTCAAGGAAATTTAACCTTTGTAAAGTATTATTAACCTTGATTTATCTATCAGTCTTTTTCATTACTATGAAATATGATTATACATATTGAAGAAGTCCATGTATTACATCATTGCTGAAAAAAAGACACAGATATGTGTTTATTTTTTCTAATAATAGATTAATGAGAAAAAGTATATATAATCACCATTTTATTGTTATCTTCAAAATATTATTCAAAACATGCAACTCCTGTGTGCTAAGAGTAGAAAGAGTCAATGCAAGGAAAAATCAAGTAAGTCCAATTAGCTTAGCTTATGGGATGATTAAGTCAACCTTTCTGTCAGTGTTTTCTTCCCCATAGTGATTTACTTTATTTATTTATATATGTGAGATATATCAATCAATGTGAGGAAGTGGCATATATTTGAAAAATAATTTGGGAAATAAAAAGAAAACTGCAGAGTAAATGAAACCATATTAATAATGTGAAGCACATATTTTAGTTTCAAAGCCTATTATCATTTCACACCCAATTCCCATATACTATGTGGTCCCTTCATTTTTAGATATAAGAAGCTCCTCTATCATAGGATTATAGATTTTGACTGAATGGAACTTTAGAGACAATTTAGCCCAATGCATTCATTTTATAGATGAGGAATCAGAGCCTTAAGAGGTTGAATGCTTTTCAAAATGTCACATAAATAGCAATTGTAGGATTCAAACCTAGGTGCATCCATATCAATTTGGTTCTCTGTTCATGTCAATACATCACCACCAGTTATAATCAAGAGAGTCTTTGTAGTACCAATAGGTATACAACCAAAGCTGGGATAGAATACAAGGGCAAGTTGAATATTTAGTTCATAGATTGAAAAGAAACACACTCTCCAGGAGTCAAGGAGGAATCAGAAACTATAAGTTAGAAACTGAAAGGGTCACAGTTAAGCAAATAATCAGTATTCTGGGCTCAAATGGAAGTTGTGAGGGTAAGATGATGTGATGGCCACACATGGCAAGCAATAAGAAAAGCATAAGCAACATAGTGACTAGGGTGGAAGCAGAACAATAAATAGTTAGTGAACCCTGCCTCATACAGGTGGCGACTAATATTCTTTCTGACAAGTCAAGAAAACATGGATTAAACATTTTGTTCTTTATATATGTGTGTTTCAAAAACAAATAATCTTGAGAGAATGAGCTTATTAAATACACACTGATATTGGGAGTTAGTTTATTAATTTTGGGAAGTATTAATATAGCTGAGAATGAAAAGACAATATTTATAGAGGAAAGGATAGAAAGAGCAAGAAGACATTAAAAATGTCAAACTTCACCTACTTCATCATCTTGTCTATGTCCAGCTTTTTATAAGTGATCTCTTTTATTTAGCATTTTTTTCCATCTTAGTTAATGGTAATACTGAGAAATCATCACTTGGAAAGAAGCCTGGATTTTTAAAATGAAAGCAAATGAAATTATATGCATCAAGTGTGAAATGCTACATTAATTGCATTCTAACCACAACTGACATAGAAAAACAGAGAAAACATAGAATTATCTTGCTCAGTGTTTTGTTAATGACATCATTAAGCTAAAAAGAATCATTCTTAAGCATTTAAACAAATGGCCTACATTTACAAATTATCAAGGAGTTTAATTGCAACAAAATTATATTATTTTTCTCTCAATTATGTGTATGCATATATATATCCACATATGCATATTTATCTATAAAAATTATGAGTATACACCATTATCATTCCCTTTCAACATTTACTGTGTTCATACCTCTCAAATATATATATATATATATATGTGTGTGTGTGTGTGTGTGTGTGTGTGTGTGTGTGTGTGTGTGTGTGTATTTCCTTTTTCAACTTGTATTCTGTGAAAAAAAATGAAAAAAAATATGCGTTCATATGTAGAATTTGGAACCTCTTAGGTTAATGCTCCTTTTAAAATATATCACCCTTCAAATCTTAAAATCTATTTTTACTAGAGTCTCATACCCTACAAATATCATTGTAATCATCCTTTCCTATAACAAAATGAAAGATATTTGAATGATAAAACACAATTTTTTTTCTTGTATCAACCAAGAGGCAAACTGAAAACCATGGCATTAAACTGCAAAACATACACACTAAAATATGTAATACGCAAGCATACAAGCTAAATAATACATGAGCTCTTTTCTATGTTCATATAATAATCACCAGACATCTATCATATCTCTTTTCTAAAATTATGTTTTTCTATTCTTTCTTATTTTAATTAAATCCATCTTCATCTGAAAGACGGTACATTGTTAATTTTATTAACTATTATGTTTTACTGCTTATATCTCTCCAAAATTCATTTAGCTTTTTTCTTTATTTGTTTGCTTGTTTCTTCATTTATTTATTTATTTACTTGTTTGTTTGTTCGTTTGTTTGTTCATTTATTCTTTATTTTTTACTTATTGCCATTTAGTGTGTATGTATTAAATATTGAACTAATTTATGGTTCATGGTATATTTTATCAAATTACTGCTTATTAACTTCTAATAGCCAAGCTATTTTTTTTCTGTTTTTTTGCCTAAAATCATGATTGCTTCCACTATTTTTTGAGATCAGTTGAGTCATAATATTTCATAATAATTTTTCTCTTAATTCTGTATGTATTTGTTTCACATGTGTTTCTTGTAAACGATATGTCATTGGGTTCTTATTTCCAATCCACTATACTGTTCTCTTCAGAATTATAGATAAGTTCATCCCATTCACCTTCACAGTTATTATAGTTAATTGTGTTCTTCTGTCTATTCTTCTGTTGTGCTTTTATTTCTGATTATTTCCACACCCTCTTTATCACAAGTTCTTACCATTTATTTGTTTTCTTTTAAACTCCTTTACCTGATATCCTTTCCTTTTGTATTTAGGATTTGTTTTGTTTTTGACTAATCCCTTGCTGAATTGCACCTGGATTTTATTCCCCTTTCTCCTCTTCCTATTATATCCTGGGTCCTTATTGAGCTGATTGTATTTGTCTACCAAATTGACTGTGTGTGTGTGTGTGTGTGTGTGTGTGTGTGTGTGTGTTCTATTCTTCTTTAACCATTTCAGATGAAAATATAGTTCTAGTAATGCTCACTCAACCCCATCTCTTTGTTGAGAATTCTACTTGCATGTCCTGATAATATGAGATTAATAATAATAATATTAATAATGTAATAATCATAGCTAGCATCTACCATTTGCCAGGAGCTGTGCTAAGAGCTTTACAAATATTTTATTTTTTTGATAATTGAGATAACTTCCTATTCTCTTTCTATTTGATTTATACTTTCCCTTTCCCCTTTCATTTCTGCTTTTAAACCCATCAAAAAAGAGCAAAACAAACCCCAGACCTCTATCTTTTTTATTTCCTCCATGACTTCCACAGGTCTATTCAGTTCCTATTCAGACTTTAAAATATGCCCTTGAGCTAATAGTGGGGTCTTGTCTAAGATCTCTGTTGGTATAATTGTTGAAAAAGTTGTCTTTCAGTACTTTCTTCTACTCAGCCATCTTGGCTGACTTCTCAAATCAAATAATTTGTTAAGGATTAAAAAAATGAAATTAATTTCAAATCATTTTTTTGTCTTCTATATGCTAAAGATACCTAGGTCTTTCAACTGATCCCCTCATTGGATGGTTGTCAATACGCTATCATGTTTGCCTTTACTTAGACCTGTTTCAGTGTGTCAATATCTCCTAACACACAGGGCACAAAATTGAACATAGCTCCTGAAATGTGTGGTCTGACAAGGATATAATAACATGTAACCTCCATTTTTTTTTCATTTTTTATTATGGGCATAATACTTTAACTAATTAAATACATGGTTGAATCATAAATCTTGAACCAAAATCCCAAAGTGATTTTTCATATGAATTGAGGTCTAGTTTTCTTCCCCACATCCTGTACTACTCTAAATGATTGTTCAAACCTAAATGAGGGGATTTCCCATTTATTGCTATTAAACTTTATTTTGCTAATTTTGACCTATCATTTAAAGACTTTTAGATTATACATTTCTTATCAATTATATGGCATTCTTCCTAGATTTGCATTAGAAAATTTGAAAAGAAATTATACATATCTTTATATGAATTATTTTAAAGTGATAAAAATAATAGGAACAAGGAAACAGATGGTTCTTTGGTTTTGTGTCTACCTATAAATTAATATTATCTGGGTCTGTTTTTACAACAAATTCTTAGTCCGTATGAAAATGGCACCATGATTTGGGAGAAAGACCACTCTAGTTGGAATCAAGAAACCTGGGTTCAGGTATTGGCTTTAATACATAGTAAGTCACACAACGTGAGACAATTCTCAACATTCAGAATTATTTTCCTTGTCTGAAAAAAGGATAATATTACATTACCTACCTCACACAATTGTGGTGGGAAAAATGTTTTTAAAATTAAAATGCTTCTCAAAATGTTATAGATATTTAAGCTGCTAGCATTTCTCCTCTTGTCCACAAGATAGCATGGCTATCACTATTCTCATTTTTCATATGAGAAAACTGAAACTCACACACAAAATGATTTTTTCCCAAAATTCACATAGCTACCAAATGTCAAATCAGGGATTTGAACTCAGATTTAATCATTTCAATAACTTTAGCCAAAGTACAGGGCACCAAGTTACTTCTCATGTGGTATGGGGTGCATTAAGTTTCATTGAAGAAATAAGAATACTCCCAGTGATGATAATTACCTTGAACAAGAAAGTATGCAGATCTTGATGTGTGTCAGTACTTTCAGGCCCATAAATGAGTTAATTTCTGAACAACCTGAGAATAAGAAATAGGAACTTAATGAGGACTTTGTTGTTTGTATTTCCTTTATAAAGAGGGCCATGACATCAGGAAGATGTCATGACTCACAAGAGAATTGGGTTTAAGAGAGGGAGGGCTGTTCAAAGTCACCAACCTCATTCCTCTGGAGCTATCTGGATCCAGTAACATCATATAAATCAGGATGACTGAAGATGGCACCAGATGTATTAGAATACCTTGGCCTTTTTGAGAAAAAGGTCTTTCCCAGGACTCAGTTTGTCTGAGACAATACCTGTTCAATGATTAAGCTAGGAAAAAATGAGGCACAGAGTGGCCTCTTTGACCTAGAAAAAAAAATCAATCTGGGAAGAGAAGACCCTCAGGATTTCTGACCAAAACAGAAACAATTGCTATTTACAATGACTCTGATCCATCAGCATCCAAACTATGAAAAAGAGAGGCTTGGACAGAGACCTATTTGTTTTAGTCAATCAATGAGAGGCAGTACTTTGGGTTTAAGGTATGGTTCCTAAAAAAGAAAGATATCTATCCTGTAAACCCCAAAATATTTTGCTAAGTTTCAAAAATAGAATTTATATTCCATTGGCAGAATACACTCAGGTAAGGGTACAATTTCCTATGTGGACAGAAGGAGAAGAGGGAGGGAAGAATGGAAAGGAAGGAAGGAAGGGAGGAAGGAAAGAAGGAAGAAAGAAAGGATGGAGGGAAGGAAGGAAAGAAGGGAGGAAGGAAGGGAGGAAGGAAGGAACAAAAGAAAGAAGGAAGGAAGGAAGGGAGGGAGGAAGGAAGGAAGGAAAGAAGGAAGGAACGAAGGAAGGAAGGAAAGTAGGAAGGAAGGAAGGTAGGAAAGTAAGAAGGAAGAAAAGAAGGAAAGTAGGAAGGAAGGAAGGAAGGAAAGAAGGAAGGAAGGAAGGAGCTGCTTTGTCCAGTTGAAACTGGCCAGTTGGGTCTCCAGAGGGGCAACTAATACTACTCACAGTGTTTTTTATCCTTCATTCCTGAAGAGGACCATGGCATTAGGAAGGTGATGTCATGACTTGCAAGTCATCAATGAGGAACAGATGTCATTCTGACATCTGATATTCTGACAAGAAGGCATGGTCCATAAAAAGAAATGTAGCCTATATATGGCAACTGGATACCAGGTTTAGGTATCAAAAAATGTGAGCAGAACACACCAAAATTCCATGAACCATAGAAAGACAAATCCAGCCATTAGTCTAGAACAAGAGGTAAAGAAGGTGAGTTTTAGGGATCAGTCTTTTATCAGTCTTTTACATTTAAGTTAGGAAAAAGAACACGGATTTTTCCAAGAAATTACATTAACCACAACCACAACTTTTTAATGTTGTGGTGCCATGAATCAAGATACCTGCTAATTTCCAAAATTCTATAATTTCCCATATGGTTTTCCTGTTAATTCCTTTTAATGTTACTTGGATAACAGCTTGCCTTATCCTAATTGAAACTAGAGGGAAAGGGGTTCAACTGAATGGAGGCCAAGATATATAAGGCATTCTGGGGGCTTTAATGACCATATCAGGTAGTAGCACCAATTGGTTCAGTCCTTTACTAAAACAATAATATTGGTACTCACAGAAGTAAAACAAGTACTGGATTTGTATTTAGAAACATTGGACTCATTTCTGCTTCATCTACTTACTCTGTGACCTTTGGCAAATCACTTTACATCTCTAATGTTCAATTACCCTTTTGCAAATTGGGGGATTGAACTAGATTTTTACCAAAGTCCTTTCTGATGCTTCCATTTTATAATATTATGGTACTATAATGTTATAGGATATGAAAGCTTATGATAAGAAAAACTGAAAGACTTTTGTGAATACAATTTTCTGCCTGGCTTTTTCCCCACATAAACAAAACAAGACATGATGCCCCTAAATACTAAATAATAAAGATAATTGTTTAGATATCTCTTCTCACTCAATTTTTTTATTTCTCTTTCTTTTAAGAAATAATCATTAGATTATGATAGTTCATTGATGCTGTGGTGATATTATCTTGTGGATACATATTAAATTAAAATTGAAATATATTAAATACTAAATAGAAAAAAATACTGGGCTAAATGAATCATATTGCTTGACTTTAAGGAGCTCACAATCTAGAAGTAAAGACATAAAATTATAAATATATGATGAAATAGAAAACACAAGAAATTCACAAAAATTGACAGCATGATATACCTACAGGAAAACAAAGCTTGGAGTCAGCTTGATGTAGATTCATCTTATCTTTGATGCATACTACTTAAATAATTCTGGGAGAATCATATAACCCTAAGGAACCCGGGGAAACTCTCCAAGACTGTAAGTCAAAGAATAGCTACCCATTTATATTGGAATAGCTACCTATATACATTGGAGTAACTACCCATTTATATCGGCATAATGTGTTTCTTCACTGAGGAGTGTACAACAATGAAAGCATAGATCAGTACAAAAACAACCGATTTCACAAAACTAATACAAATAAATAATACAAAATAAAAATATTACTAATAACACTCTTCCATGTAGCAGATGAAGTTTGGGGTTTGGAGGGAACTAGGTCTGGGTTCAAATCCTACTCTTGAGTCTTATTTGTGTCTCAATATGCTTTAATCAAATTGATATATTGGGAGTCTTGTCAATGGTGCCTACTCCTCAGAGCATCATGAGTACTCTTTTCTACCTCTAGTCAGTCTATGTGGAAAAGACTAGGGAGCATCTTTTCTGTTAGGCTTTTTTGTTTGTTTTATTTATTTTTGTTTGTTTTTTGTGAAATACCTATTCTCTTCTTGGGGCAAAGGATGATTGTCTATTGTTATTCAATCATGTCTCATTTTGTGACCCCGTTTGGGGCTATCTTGGCAAAGATACTGGAATAGTTTCCCCTTTGCTTCTCTATCTCATTTTACAGTTGAGGAAACTGAAGCAAATAGGATTAAATTACTTCCCCAAGGTCACATGGCTAGTAAGTGTCTGAGGGCAGATTTGAAATCAGGAAGATTGAGTACTCAGGACTCCGTACATTGTGCCACCTCGCTGCCCTAATGTTGTCTATGTTGCTATTACTCTCTCACTATGCCTCAGTGTGGAAGATACATTTTAAGGCCTTTCTAAAAATATTGCTTTGCTTTTCTGTCACACAGAATCTCTCTATAGAAGAGGAAAAATTAATATAATAGAAGATAGGTGGTCTCTTCATAAAATAATGAGCAGTGCTAGAACATTTTAGACAGTAATTATAGGTGAATTTCTCTCTTCTGGCATGGAACATTCTTATATCAACCAAACAGATCCAAATATACAACTCTGTTCAAAGGAAGAGGAAGGGAATAAGTATTTATAGAGGGTTTACTTTATGCCAAGAAAGTATGCTAAGTGCTTTACAAATAGCTGATTTAATCCTCACAAGCCTGGAAGGTAGGTGCTATTACTATATACATTATACAGTTGAGGAAACTGAGGCAAACACATTTAAGTGAGTTGCTCAAAATCACATAACTAGCAAATGTCTGAGCCTGGATTTGCACTTAGGTCTTCCTGAATCCAGAACTAGTCTTCTTTTCACAGAACCACTTAGCTGTCAAAGTAGGCCTCCTCCATCCAAATATGATAGTTGAGACTAGTTTTATTACCATGATTTCATCAAGAATAATCAGCTTTAGGTCAATTGTTTAATTTCCCTAGTACTTTACCACTGAAAATCCTGAATAATTGACAACAGCAACACAAACCTCAAAAACAGAAAACTTTTAATAGTGAGAAATTTTAATGTTATTCCTTTAAATATACTTGTGTGCTATAAGCTCTACACAGGACAATCTAGATTTCCATTGAAAAAACAAACAAACAAAAACAAAACAAAACAAACAAACAAAAAAAGCAAGTTCTCTTGAATTCCCAAAAATGTGATTCAGCTTATGAAAATAACATTTGTAGAAAACTTTTAAGGAATGTCTAATTAAAATAAATTACACTCATATCATTCTGGATACCAAAGAGCAAGATCAAATATCATTATATTTTACAAAATATATGTTACCGACTTAGTTTTCTGTTAAAAAATTTAAGTTGGGTTGGCTAGGTGGCTCAGTAAATAGAGTATTAACCCTGTGGTCAGTAGGACCTGAGTTCAAATCTGGCCTCAGACACAACACTTATCAGCCATGTGACTTTGGGCAAGTCACTTAACCCCAGTTGCCCTGCCTTCCCTCCTCCAAAAAGGAAAATAAATACATACATACATACATACGTACATACATGAGTATACCAACATTTTAGAAAGCATCACAAACCCAGTGGGTACCTTGCAATCCTGACATTTATCGAACAATATTTTTTTTTTTCAAAATGACACCATGGGAAGTAATGAATGTCTTTTCTTAAATGGTTTTATCAAACTTTGATCTTTACAAATAATCTTCAAAAGAAGAAGGAAAATGATGCATTTTAATACTATCTTCACCAACTTCTAGTCAGTAAATTATCATTAAACTTGGACAATTATATGAATATATGTAAAATATTGTCATTGCTATATATGCTAGTCTAAGGTGTGGTACATAAAGCTATGTGGCTTCTAAATGAGGACATAGAATAGAAATCAAATTAGGAATGTTGATAGTTTGTTATTATACATTATTCCTGGTTAACCAATGAAGTTTTTCTTCTTAAAATAATTGTGTCTTTTACTCTACTTCATGAAAAAAAATGTTTTAAAAATGACCACAAAATCAAATTTGTAATCTTTCATAATATGAAGTTAAGTCAACAAGTATTTATTAAACTGCTTACTATGTGTGAGGCACAAATGTAAGCAAAAATATGATTTCTGCTGTGAAGCAAACTTACATTCCAATGAGAGAAAAGTTTTCATTATTATGTCAAGATATACCAAGTTCTGTGGTAGGCATCATACAAAGTCATCCTAGCCTGGTATCTAATTTTGTGGGAATTATCTCAAGCCAAATTACTGCTCTCTATGAATACAAATAAAACCTCAAGTCACATAAATGACATATTTCATTAAAAACAATTTTGAGAATAAAAATCCACACCTGATGTTACTATGAAGTCCTCTAACTTATAACCATGCCAAATAATGATTACTGATGGTTTTAGGTAAATGCTTTTTTATCAAGTTAAGAAAAATTCCATTTATACCTATACTTTCAAAGGTTTTTAATAGAAATAAGTGTTATATCTTATCAAAAGCTTTTTCTGCATCTTTTGATATAATCATATGATTTCTTAAACTTTTATTAGCAATATAAAAATTATGTTGATAAATTTTCCTTATGTTAAATAATCCCTAAATTACTGGCATAAATTGTGCTTGGTTATAATACATATGTTGTAATCTTTTAGCTAATATTTTATTTAGAATTTTTGCATCCATATTCATTACTGAAATTGGTCTATAATTTCCTTGCTTTGTTTTCACTCTTGATGGTAGGTATCAGTATCATATTTAATTTTTATATCAATGACTTCATCAGAGTAAGGACTTCTAGTAGAAACCATCCCTTCATTACTTCTCTAAAAGTTTTTATCTTAGAGAGTTATCTGGGAGGCCCTGAACAGTTCATAACTTGCTTATGGTTATTTATTAGTATATGTTATTTATAAATATAAATTTCATTTAAAATATCAAAGGCTAGGGTCACATCTATGCCTTCCTAACTACAAGAACCATGGCCTAGTGGCTTTCTAACAGTGCACAGTCATTCTATTTTAAACTGACATAGCCAACCCACCATCAGTCAAGTTTTTAATTTACACTTATTTTACTATAAATTTGGGTGTCTCTTTGGTACATGAAAAAAAATATGGCAGCTAGAGTCAGATAAATTAATTTCAAATTGAATCTTAGATATTTACTAAATATATAATTTTGTACAAACTTTCCTGGGCCTCAGTTTCTATACTGTACAGAATTACAGTTATATAAGATGACTTCTGAGGTAACTTCTTGTCTTAAATCTATGACACTATTATCCCAATAGTAAGGATGATCATAATGTCCCTTAAAGTCCTACTCTACTGCCTCATCATGGAATGGAAACTAAACTTGCATTAATTAAATCATTAGTTTCTTGAAGTTAATATTAAATATGAGCTCCTGAAATACTGTGTTGAACACTTGGTAGTGCTAATGGATCTGCAGTAATCACTGCAGCTTTATTTTGCTTAGGCTCCATGATAACAAAGAGAATATACTTTCATGAAGGTTGGAAAGGAGAAAAAAAAATTTTCTTCAAGTATTGAGAGTGGCATAAACTGATTGTTGAAGAGTGTGGCCAAATGAAATCGTTTCTTACCTTAGTAAATTAAGAAAAGAATCATTTGTACTAAGAATATGTATTTTTTTGTATACAAATTGCTTCCACTAAAGAGCTTAAAAATGCATGCATCCTCTTACATATGGCTAAAGTTTCCTAGCAATCCTTTTTTTGGTACATTTATTTAGGAAATATTTTCATTTGATATATAGCATAAAATTAGTGTTGGCTCTAACTGAATTTCAATAATCATGAATTAAAAATTAATGCATCTACTTTTAGTAAGGTTTTATTATACAAAGGACAGAATGCACAGAAAGGATAGTTTAGTCAAAGTTGCACATAGTAATTATAATTGTAGATTTCCTATATATTTTCTCCTTAAAATGTTTGGGCTTGCTATAAAATTTTTAAAATAGAAAATTAAGAATTTTTTGGCAGTTATACTATTATTCTTGATAACATGTGGTATTTGCTCATTTAAACTTTTGCTAATTCCATTAATTGGCCTATTAAATAACATAAGATTAGTTGTAGTATGCAAAACTTTAAGAACTGATTCTTATCTTGCTATGCTGTGAACTCACTATAAAAACTTTCTGAAGGATGTCACTTATGCACAATGCCTTAGGCAATATTATGTTTGTCCCCAAACTTTGGCTGATGTCTCCGGTGTCCAAAGAGTATAAAATTATTTTATCTTAATTTCTATCAAATAGGTTAATTAATAAAAATATGCATACATTTTATGAGTATCTGATGAACATTTTAGTATCATTTGGAAGTGTATATATGTACACAAAATATATTTAGATGTGTGTGATATAATATATGTATATTTAAATAGATATATATGAAAATATATCACTATAACTCAAGATCATTCTTTTTCAACCCCTACAATTATACAAATAATTTTCACTCCACTGCATGATGAGGTAGGGGGTATGGGGAGTGAAAACAATTGAACCAAACCTTATTAGAAGAAAAAAATATTTTTTCACATTTAATCATCTTTAGTCAGAACATTATTTTCTCCTTCAGCCAGTACTGCCTTCTTTGGTT
Organism: Gymnobelideus leadbeateri; assembly: GCA_011680675.1. Classification (NCBI taxonomy): domain Eukaryota; kingdom Metazoa; phylum Chordata; class Mammalia; order Diprotodontia; family Petauridae; genus Gymnobelideus; species Gymnobelideus leadbeateri. The sequence continues at coordinate 40,396 of WOXC01009006.1, forward strand.
CATTGTTTTTTAAAAATCCTTCAAACAATATTTCATCTATCATTTCTATGGGAAAACTATGCTGTCATATAACGAAGTTCACTGGCTGTTTCAAACTGCAATATCACTGTCCTGGAGTTAGAATGGAGTAGAATTTCCTCCTGGTATAGGGACTGTTTGGCTTATTTTATTATTTTTTTTATTATCAAAAAGCATAGTTTACTGGTTGGTTGGCAGTGCATTCAAAGACTTGCCCTACCCTATGGACTCACAATAACAGCAAATGATCCCTTCTTTCTGCCTGCCTGGCACAGCTCTGGGCAGAGGAAGGCAATCATCTTGATCAATGAACCTGAGAACAAGCAGAGCAAGCAGGACACTCATCAAATAAGTGAATCTGCTGGGGCTAATCCTTCAGCCCCAAACTTTTCTTCTTGAAAACCCACAAGAGGGAAGGAGGAGAATGAACTTGCTAGACTTGCATGACTTTGGGAAGAAATCTGCAGTTGTGCTTTACCTTCAGGCCAATCTTACCTGTCATGAGGTATCATAGAGGTCACAAGATACATATACTATTCAAGAAATTTTTGGCTTCTCTCTGCCTTGCTGTTTCTCTTAAGTTTTATCTTTTCTGAGTTTTTTACATTGTATATGTTGTTTGCTTAAAATATAAACCCTCATATGGTAGGGAGAAGTATCCATGAATCTAATTTGACAGTATTTTTTTTTTCCTCAGAACTATGTTTACAGCTCAAATTTAGATGGTTGTAGTGAAATCTTAATGTAAAGAAAATTTAAAAAACAAACAAACAAATGAATAATCAAGAGTCATTCATATATATATATGTGTGTGTGTGTGTGTGTGTGTGTGTGTATGTGTATCTTATTTAACTAAAGGAATATTTTCATATTGCAAGGTGATTTATAAATCATATTTTGTTGCAAAAAGTAACATCTTGAAAGAAACAATAAGAACATTCAAAGCTAATAATAAAATAATCAATTCAATAAAAAAAGCAAAAGTAGTAAATATAATCACATAAACAACATAAGTATTATATAATAAGTAGTCATATTTTAGGTACCAAAGTTCATAGATCATATGTTAAAGTATCTTCAAAATGATTTTCTTCCTCACTTCTGATATTTTATTTTTAAGCAGAATCTGAGATGTTATGGCATGCATAGTAACTTGGATTCTGGAATCTGAATCAAGAATATCTGGGTTCTAGATATATCACTAAGAAAAAGGATCTATATTTATAAAACCATTTTTAGTAACAGTTTTTCTGGAGGAAAGAATTGGACATCAAGGGGATACCTGCCAATTAGGGAATGGCTGAATAAGTTATAGTATGTGGTTGTGATGGAATAATACTGTGCTATGAGAAATGGTGGGCACTGTGCTTTCAGAAAAATCCTGGAAAGGCTTACATTAATTGATGCCAAGTGAAATGAGTAGAACCAGAAGAATGGTATACACAGTAACAGCAATATTGTAAGATGATTAATCATGAATGACTTAGTAATTCTTAGTGAAACAATGATCCAAGACAATGCTGAAAGAGTTATGAATGAAAATGCTATTCATTCCCAGAGAAAGAACTGATGTTGTCTGAGCACAGATTAAAGCATACTTTTTAAACTTTCTTTATTTTTCTAGGATTTTATTTTGGCCTATGTTTGCTCTTACAAAATGATTAATATGGAAATATATTCTGTATGACTATACATGTATAACCTATATCAAATTGGTTGCCTTCACAAGGATAGGGGGAGGGATGAAGGAGGAAGAGAATTTGGAACTTAATTTTAAAAAAAAATATTGTAAATTATTTTTACACATAAATGGAGGAAAATCAAATACTACATTAAAAAAATTAAAAAAGAAGTTCTGGGTTCAAATCTCACCTCCAACACTTAGCTATATAACCCTGGACAAGTCTCTTAAACTCCTGGGGATTCATGATTTTTGCTTATAAAGTGAAATGGTTGAAATGGATGAGTTTGAAGGGTCCTTTCAACTCATTACCTATTATCTTTTTATACTATGCTCCCTAGACACTTGTGCTCTCATTGCTGACAAGTTTGAGAAATTACATTTGAAATTTTCTTAAAGACTGATAAGTAACATTACATTTAGGAAAATAATCATGGCAAAAACTCTAACAAGTGGGTCTCTATGATTTTTAGATGTTCTTTTCTCTTCCCACCTATAAAATTTCAACATAACTTGCTAAAAATAGAGTGAGGTGCCTATTTTAAAAATCAAGTGATTATTTTCTTGGAAAATGGTAGACAAAATCACAAATTGACTATAGAAATGTATAAAACTGTTATCTACTATTGGATGAAACTTCAAAGGTCATCAAGTCTAATTCCTATTGGGGTAAAAAGACATATCTATAATATCCTTGAAAAGTGTTTAATTAACCTCTGACTTCAAAGTGAAAGAATTACCTATCAGTTCATTCAATCCAATTCATTCCAAAATGGTGAAAAACATTAGGAAGCCTTTCCCCCCTCCAGTTCAACTATTGCTACTTTCTCTGTGGTAACTTTAGAACCTGAATATACTTAGCAGATATCTATTTCAGTCAACTTATTTTACAAATAAGTAACCTGGGGTAAAGTATCTAAGATTAGAGTACAACAGGAGAATTCATTTTCTTATTCCAGACATTATGTTGTTATTTATTGTGACATTTGTTGGACAAATAAGGAACTTAGAATAAAACAAAATGTCACTTTCTATTGGAAATGAATTGAAAGAGTTACTGGTATTGAATGACTTTTATAAGAATATATAATAATCAAGAATAGAAAGAGACTGGTATAATAGAGAAAAAAAAAATGCCTATAGATTTGGATTCAATTTACCTCTGATACATTCTTGATTTTTAATCCTAGGAAAGACACCTTCCTGTCTGTTTCCCAGGTAAATTTCTAAGATGCAAATAAGGTTGTGGTTTGCATTCATAAACTAAGTTAATCATTAGAAGCTCCTTCAACAAAAGCAACAAGAAGAAAATAAAATCAAAAGTCTAGTTAAAGCAATGTTTATAAGAGTTTGTGGTATGTCCTGGGTACATAAAGACACCAAAATACGTACAACTCTTAGCCTCAATAAACTTTTATTATATTCGGAAGACAAGATATATAGAAAAGATAAGTTGAACAAGATAATGTGACATACATAGTGCACTACTAATTAGGAGGCTAAAGAATGAGAAATATAATTAAAACAGGATGACTAGGGCTTTGCCTCAAGGTATAAAGGAGTGCTCTTCCTCTTCTTGCCACTCCTCCACTAGCATTATGCTGCCAGAGATTTGCCCTACTCACTCATTCATATATCTACCCTGTAGTTGCCATTATATAGTAATTTGAATACCTTCCAGCTCCTCTTCCAGGACTGGCTTCCCTTCCTAGCACCAGATTTTGCTGGTGTGGTTTAATCTCCTGTGTCAGAATAGCCTCTAGTGCACTACTAAACCCAGTGATCTGCACCAATGAGAACAAAGAGGGTAAGTGTTAGAATCAGTAGTGATAATGGTATAATATTAATAATAAGTGAGTATCTTGGGAAGTTGTGAAAGCTTGCCAGGAGCATAAAAACTTTAATAGATTAGATTCCTGGAATCTCACAGATTGAGTTACCACTTGGGTTTCAGATATTCAACTGCTTACATTTCTAAAAAGTTAAAGAAATATATCTGGCAGAAAAATGTTATAGGCTGGTTTTTTCTGGACTTGGATGTGGATCACTTTGACATAGAAGACAATCAAGGGAGGGGTGTTTCTTTATGTTCTGGAAACACAAGATGCCAAGATATGCCAAATCATTTCGGAAATATCATTCCCTCATATGTTGAAACTCTATGAGCAACAAATAACAATTTTCCATCAATTAAAACAAAAAGAAAAAACCTTACATAAGAAGCTTGAAAGTCAGATATAAAGACAGCCAGAGAAAAAGAGAAATGAGAGATTAAGACAACATAGAAACAGGAAAAAAATGAGGAGGAGGAAGACAGGAGAGGATAGACAGAGCTGAAGAAGAAAAATTACAAAAAATCTGGTTATCTCTATGTTTTAGGAAGTACATAATAAAATGAAAATATAGCTTTGATCTGTCAAGAAATAGGAGGCTAGAGCGACATTAAGATAATGAATGACAGAATACTTATGTCAAGAGAGCTAAATAAAATTATTGAGTCTCTGCAAACTGCAACACAGCAGGGCTGGGTAAAATGTATCATCATTGGCTAGAATACTTCATAGTGGAGCATGAATTACTACCAAAGCATTTTGCCAGATTCTTCTAAGTTGCAAGCCTGTTCTTACTTTCCTTAAGAGATCATTCAGACACTTGGGGGACAGAGCCAAGATGGCGGAGTAGAAACAGCGTGTCCGAGATTCCCCACAAACTATGTAAAAAAGGACTCTGAACAACTTCTAGAGATCCAGCACCCACAGAACGACACACAGAAGCTAACCTCCCGCTGAGGACAGCCCAGCAGCCCTGCAGGAAGGACCAGTGCAGCGGTCTGGGAGCCGGCAACGCGCAGAGCGCAGGAGCCCAGCCTAGCCCAGCCCAGGTCCGTGTGAACTGAGGTTTTAGCCCCAGGGCGGCAGGGCCAGCAGCCAGCTGGAGGAACCCCAGAACACCAGGAGCTGTGGCAACTCCAGAATTATCAACATAGACATGCCTAGGACAAAGTAAGAGGTTAGTGTCCTATGGACTTTGGGACCTGTAATGTGTCAGCTCCCTCCCCTGGGGGCTAGAAGCCACTGAGGAGACACGCCATTTTGTAGTTTTCAGAGGCAGCTCGGGCTCCCAGCCTACAAATCGTGGGGAGATCCAGCGATCAGTCTTGGGGGGTAATTGCTCTTGCTTTAACCTCCCTGGATCTGGATTGTGATCTGGGGTGGAGGTCATGGGTGGGTTTTCAGCTTGCCAGAAACGGAAGTTGTCCCCCACATGTTCTGGACAAATGTTCCCCTTCTGGCCGCAGAGCCATAGTGTGGCATCAAGCCCAAAAGTCAAGTAATTAAGTGGCAACATGCCAAGACAAAGGAAACAAATTAAACAGAAAAATGCAACCTTAGACTCCTACTTTGGGGGCACAAAGGATCAAAGCATACAGTGGGAGGAGGGCTGTGAGGCCAGAAGTCCTGCTCCAAAAGCCCCAGGGGAAAACATGAGCAGGTTGCAGCCCATAGAGGACCTTAAGAAGGAATTTAAAAATCAAATAAGAGAAGTGTAGGAAAAATTGGGAAGAGAAATGAGAAGGATGCAGGAAAAGTATGAAATGAGGGTCAACAGCCTGACTGAGGAAAACAACACCATAAAAAATAGACTAAATCAAAAGGCAAAGGAGTCCCAAAAGGGCAATGAGGAGAAGAATGCCTTAAAAAGTCGAATTTGCCAGATGGAAAAAGAATTTTAAAAGCTCACTGAGGAGATTCATTCCTTCAGAGTTAGACTGGAGCAAATGGAAGCGAATGACTTTATGAGAAATCACGATGGTGTTAAGCAGATCCAAACAAATGAAAGATTAGAAGGCAATGTGAAATATCTCATGGGAGAAGCCACTGACCTGGAAAATATATCATGGAGAGACAATTTAAAAATTATTGGACTACCTGAAAGCCATGATCAAAGAAAGAACCTAGAAATCACCCTTCAAGAAATTCTCAAGGAAAATTGCCCTGATGTTTTAGATCCAGAGGGAAAAATAGAGGTTGAAAGAATCCACCAATCACCTCCTGAAAAAGACCCCAAAAAGAAAACTCCCAGGAATATTATAGCCAGGTTCCAGAATCCCAAGATCAAGGAGAAAATACTACAAGCAGCCAGGAAGAAACAATTTCAATATTATGGAAACAAAATCAGAATAGCCCAGGACCTGGCAGCTTCTACACTGAGGGATCGAAGGTCATGGAATATGATATTCCGGAGGGCAAAAGAGCTGGGAATGAACTCAAGGGTCACCTACCCAGCAAACTGAGTATTTTAATTTCGGGGGAAAATATGGTCATTCAGTGGAATAGAGGACTTTCAAGCATTCTTGAAGAAAAAATCAGAATTGAATAGAAAATTTGACATCCAGATGCAAGAAGCAAGAGATGCCTGAAAAGGTAATCAGGGAAAAGAAATCAAAAGGAACTTATCAAAGTTGAACTATTTACATTCCTATTTGGAAAAACAATAACTGTGAGTGATGATCTTTCTCACTATGAAAATAATGGAAGAAGGGTGTGTTGTCATATGAATACATATGTGAATGTGTGTGTATATGGATAGAGGGCATAGGTTGAATTTGTTGGGAAGGGAGAATACTCAAGTTATGAAATTATGAGAGGAAAGTGGCAAGAGGAGATGTGGAAAGACAGGGTAGTGTAAACTATCTCATGTAGAAGAAGCAAGGGGAAGTGGTTGCAAGGGAGGGGGAGAATAGGAAGGGAAAAAAAAGGCAAATCCACATTCTCATTGAATTAGATTCAGGGAGAGAATGACATACATACTAAATGGGATATCTCAATCTACAGCAGAATAGGGGGAAGGGGGTTGAGAGGAGGGATGATGGATGGGAGGGCATCCTTGGGGGGAGGGGAGGTTGGAAGTACCCACTAGAGAAAAGGGACAGGATCAAGTAGGCAATGGACCAGGTCGGGGGTGGGATGGGTGGGAGGGAATTATAAGCAGCCTTGTACAATATATCTACTATGGTAATGTTTGGCATAGCTAGACATGTACAACATATACTGAATTAGTTATCTTCCCAGAGGGAATGGGTGACAAGGGAGGAAGGAAATGGATCTGAAATTCGAGGTCTTAAGATTAAATGTTTCAAATATATATATAAATACTATTATCAATACTCTTTTGCTTATAATTGGGAGAAAAGATGTGCAAGCATCGGGACACAATGATTTACCTTCCTCTAATGGAAAAGTTGAAGGGGGTATGGGAGAAGATATGGGAGAGAGCAGATTGGAGGAAGCGATATCTTGTGGGACTGCTATTCTGGGAGGGTGGGTAGGGGAAAAACAGGGGCGGAAATGATTGTAACTCAAAATCTGCCAGAAATGAATGATGCAAAACAGAAGTTAATAAAGCATCTGTTTAAAAAAAAGAGATCATTCATACATTTAATTTCAAAAGATGGGATCATTGATGATCAATCCAAAGAGACATCAATCACATGTATATGTACTTTGGGCAAAGTAATTATACTTTAGCTAAAACTAAAATACATAAATACTTATGTTGTAATATATTGATTGAAGGGGAAAAGGAATATTACAACACTTGATAGAGGATTAAAGAACAATTCATTATTGATTCAGCAACTATTGAATCCTGAAACACTGTACCTATTTATATTCACTTTATTATCACAAAATAATTGCTTCAGTTCTACAATCATTAGATTGTAGAACACATACAGATATATGCATATTTATGAATATATTCTGAAGATATATATATAAATATATATATATGCTTATGTTAAATGAAATTAGAAAGCTAGAGCACTTAATGTCTATGTGAATAACTGTTTAATTCCATTTAATTCTAATAAAAATCTAAAACACACTGCTAAAAAATAATGACAAAACCAAGTGAAATAAAATATTACATCTTTCATGAAGGCAGTTCCATCTCCATGTAGTTCATCACAGTCTCAAATCCATTAATCAATTTACATGTATGACTTAAAGTTATATGGCTTTATTAAGTGACACATTTAAGGGGTGGAGCAAAGTTCAAGCAATAAAAGCAGAGACTTGCTTGAACAGTCTCCCATAGCCCTCCAAATACGTGTACAAAATGTCTCTAAAAATTTCTAGAGCAGCATAATCCACAAAATGAGAGAGCAAAACACATTTCCAGACCAGGATAATCTGGACGGTTGACAGGAACGGTCTATTGCACCAATCTGAGAGAAGAGTGCAATCCAGCATGGGCCATGCAGGCACAGAAGTGGCCAGAGCAGACCTCAAAAGGCTGAATGACTGGCAGGTGTGTCAATTTCCAGGTTTCTCAACCCACAAACACCAAAGATAACTTAAAAGTTTAGAAGGAAACAACATTGGGACCTGGGTGAGAGAGAAGCATGGTCTGGCCACAGGTCCAGGGCAGTGAAGGAAGTGGCAGCAGCAGAAGCAGCACCAGGAGCTTCTACTTTTGGAGACCTTAGCCCAGATACCATGGAGGGATCCAGTGGCTGAGCAGAGGCTGATTGCAGGGATCTCTTTGCTGGCACTGATTCATTGCTTTGCCCATGCTTTGATCTGAGTTGCAGTACAGGTTATTTGTCCTGGGGCAAGGAGGAGCTTTGGCTAGGCCAAACTTGCAGCAGTAGTGGACAGGGAATTCTCTTCACAATTCGAAGGCAAAAAAATAGTGCCTGTTGTCACTCACAGAACTGAGCACAGGCCAGGAAAGGAGTAAACACCTCTCCTTTGATAATACAATCTTGGAAGAACTGAGTATTTACAGATTCCTAGAAATATCTCTGAAGACGGCTGCACAAAACCCCTCAAGTTTGGGACAGTAAACCCTCCCATTGAAAGCCAACATCTACCTCAACAAGAAACTAAAAAGTCAAGTAATTGACTGGAAAAATGAGTAAACAGTTAGAGGAAAAATCATACTATAGGATTTTACTTTGATTACAAGGAGGATCAAAAGATGATACAACCAGAAGAATACAACAAAGCCAAAGTTCCTACAACCAAAGCCTCCAAGAAAAATATGAATTGTTTGTAGGCCACTGAAGAGCTCAGAAAGGATTTTGAAAATCAAGTAAAAAGAAGTAGAGGAAAAACTGGGAAAAGAAATGAGAGTGATGTAAGAAAATCATGAAAAATTAGGCAACTGCTGGCTGAAGGAGACCCCCAAAATGCTGAAGAAAATATTACACTTTAGTAAGCAGACAAATCCAAATGGCAAAAGAGGTAAAAAAAAATCAATAAGGAGTAGAATAATTTAAAAAACAGAACTGGTGAAATGGAACAAGATGTATAACAGCTCACTGAAGAAAATAATTCCTTAAAAATATAATGTAGCAAATGGAATCTAATGACTTAATGAGAAATCAAGAAATTATTTAACAAATCCAAAAGAATGAAAAAAAAAGAAAACAATGTAAAATGTATCATTGAAAAAAATAACTGAACTGCAAAATAGATACAGGATAGATAATTTAAAAATTATTGGACTGCCTGAAACCCAATACTTCAGCGGGAAAAATGGATATTCAAAGAAATAGGAGATTTTTAAGCATTTATTTGCTATTTTTAATATTCAATTTTAGTTTTTCACATTTAGAATTCCAAATTTTACCCCCATCTCTCTGCTACCACTACCCCAAGATAGCCTGAATTCTGATTACCCCTTTCCTAATTCTATCCTCCCTTCTATCACTTTCCCTTCCCTTCTCTCATCCCCTCCCCTTTTATTTTCCTATAGGGCAAGATAAATTTCTACATACCATTAGCTGTACATATTTTTTCATAGTTGCTTGTAAAAATGATTTTTCACATTCATATTTATAACTTTGAGTTCCATATTCTCTCCCTTTCTCCATCACCACCCACCATCAGGGAGAAAACTAGCAGTTCAATATAAGTTATAGATGCATAGTCATGCAAAACACTTCCATAACAGTCATGTTGTGAAAGACTAACTATGTTTCCCTCCATCCTATTCCACCCTACCATTTATTCTGTTCTCTCCTTGCATACTGTCTCTCCTCAAAAGTATTTGCTTCTCATAAACCCCCTTTCCCCATTTGCCTTCCCTTCTATCATCCCCCTGCCCTTAACCCCTTTACTCATACCTTCTGTAAAGCCAATCATGAGCAGCTTTCCTGAAGACTGCTGCTATGAATAACTTTAAGGTTCTGATCACATAGTATAGTGAACTCTCTATTCAGCAATAAACTAAAGTAAATTATTGACAACCACATAACATAACAACTTATTACTAAAGTGGTGTAATAGCAAGCAAAAAAGTACTTAGTGCCTTGTTTCAGCTATTTAATTTCTTAGCACCTTGTTTCATTTCAATTTTTTTTTTTATGTCTTTCCCATGATTATATCAAGTCTTTGTTAAGAAACAGAACTTGTGAAACCCACAGTGGGAGGAACTTGCTGATGCAACAGAAAGGAGCTAATAACTATATATAAGGAGAAGCCCAAGCTGGGAAACAGAAGAATTGAGAAGGGAAACTTAATGGTGGTCAGGCACTCTATTTGTCTGTTCTGTTTGTGTTGATTTTTGTTTGTGATACTTTATACAGAAGACCTGGGTCCTTACTAGAATCCCTAAAAGAAGATTTTCCTGTTGTCTGTTTACAGAAGTCCTGGAGAAGGGTTTCAAAGATCCTGGGACTATACTGACAATTTGTATTTAGTTTTCAGACCTTGTTGCTGGGTCTGTGTTGAGTTCACAGGAAGACAGTGAATTGATGATGGCACTGACAATCTGTATGAATGTTGTTTTGGCTCTGCTAATCTTCATCTTCCTAGAAACAGAAACTGTGGAGGACTTTAGGTGCACTGGACACTGTGAGCTTCAACATTGATTGGGAACTGGATGAGTAACTGTATGAGGAACTAGACTAGGAGCTGAGAGCTATCTACCTTTGAATATAGGTGACAGTTGGGTAGATTCAGGCAGGAGCTGGGACCATGGAAGAGGAGCCATGGATCTGAGAGCCAGCCTCAGGTCAAGATGAAAAGACTTCCTTTTTGGTGGTTACTGCTGACTGACAAGTTTATGATTTACTGTGATCTAGGGGTGGGAGAATTTTGTACTCTGTACTTTGTACCTCTCAAGAATGATTGAGTTAAGGATGATTGGAAACTAATCTCCAATAAAGAAGGAAGAAGACTTTTTGACTGAGAAATTAAGACAATGTGACCTAGATGTGGAGAACTTTGACCTCTGTTCTTTGTGTTCTTTAAGGAGGCTTTCCCTTTAAGGATGATTACATTAAGGACTTTCTGAATGATATCTTTTGTTTAAAACTATGTGTTCACTTTACTGATGAGTTGTTAAGTTATAACATTGTGAATGCTGTACTTTGGTTTCTGTAAATGTTTTGCTTTAATTTATTGTTGAATAAATAGAGAGTTCACTATGCTATGTGAACAGAATCTTAGGGCTCTCCACACAGCAGTCCTCTGGAAAGCTACTTGTGCTTGGCTTTACAGGTGGCCACATAGTCTTAAACAAAACATAACATTAAATAAATCACAATATCATCAATCAGTATTGAGTACCCAAGTGAAATCTGCTTTTATCTTTAAGTAAACAGTGGTTTCCAATCATCCTCAAGGAGTAATTATCCTAGGGGTCGTAGGTGAAGCAGTGAATAGAACATTAGCCCTGAAGTCAGGAGGACCTGAATTAAAATCCCACCTCAGACACATAACACACACTAGCCATGTGACTTTGGACAAGTCACTTAACCCCAACTGTCCTCCAAAAAAGCAAAAAAAAAAAAAGAGTAATCATCCTTAAGTCAATCATCCTTATAAGGTAGTGCAAAGTAAAACTTTCATCTACCCTACATCACAATTAATTTACAATATCATCAGTCACTACCAAGCAGACTCTTAAAGGGTAGTAGAAAGTACAAAGCCTATCCACAAATCATAATCTCATCAGTTAGCACTAAGTACCCAAGTAAAGGTCCTTTGTCTTAAGTAGAGACTGATTTCTAAAACCCATGGCTCTTTTTCTACTATCCCAGCTCTTGCCTGAATTCACCTGACTGTTTCCTGGATTCACAGGTAGGCAGCTTTTTGCTCCTGTTCCATATTGAAGCTCATGGTAACTAGTCTACTCCAAGCCCATTGCAGCTTTTGTTTCTGGGAAGACAAAGCTTACCAAAGCCCTAACAACATTTACTCATATTAATCTTAGCATAGTTACAACAGAGTTGTAAAGAGAGTCCTCTCTTTCATTGAATGACCATATTTTTCCCTGAAGCATTATACTCAGTTTTGCTGGGTAGGTGATTCTTGGTTTTAGTCCTAACTCCTTTGATATCTGGAATATCATATTCCAAGCCCATTGGTCCTTTAATATAAAAGTTACTAAGTCTTAGGTTATCCTAATTGTGTTACTATAATACTCAAATTGTTTCTTCCTGACTTCTTGCAGTATTTTCTCCTTGACCTGGGAACTCTAGACTTTGGCTATAGTATTTCTAGGTTTTTTCTTTTGGGTATCTTTTTTTTTTTTTTAAAGCAATTGGGGTTAAGTAACTTGCTCAAGGTTACATGGCTAGTCATTTGATTTATTCGTGGGTGCTCATTTTCTGAGGCCGGATCTGATCTCGGGTCATCCAAACTCCGAGGCCGGCGCTCTTACTCACTGCGCCACCTAGCTGACCCTTTAGGGCAATTGGGGTTAAGTAACTTGCCCAAGGTTACATGGCTAGGTTTTTGATGGTGCGGATTAGGTGTCGGAGGCCGGCTCCAAACTCAGGTCCTTCTGATTCCAGGGCCTGCGCTCTATTCACTGCGCCACCTAGCCGCCCCGTATCTTTTTTAAGAAGTGATCTGTGAATTATTTCAATTTCTATTTTGCCCTCTGTTTCTAGAATATCAGGGCAATATTGCTTGATAATTTCTTGAAAGATGGTGTCTAGTTTCTCTTTTTTATCATGGCTTTCAGGTAGTCCAATAATCTTAAAATTTTCTCTCCTGCATCTCTTTTACAGGTCAGTGGTTTTTCCAATGAAATATTTCACATTGCCTTCTCTTTTTTCATTTGTTTGGATCTGTTTTATGATATCTTGATTTCTCATAAAGTCATTAGCTTCCAATTATTCCAATCTAATTTTGAAGGAGTTGTTCTCTTCAGTGAATTTTTGAGATTCTTTTTCCATCATGAAAGCTTGGCTTTTTAAGGCATTCTTCTCCTCATTGGCTTTTTGGACCTCTTTTGCCATTTGAGTTAGTTTATTATTTTGTTCTTTGGTGTTTTGTTTTGTTTAGTTTTGTTTTTGGCTTTTTGGAGGGCAATTGTGGTTGTGACTTGTCCAAGGTCACACAGCTAGTATGTGTTAAGTGTCTGATGCCTGATTTGAACTCAGGTACTCCCGACTCCAAGGCCAGTGCTCTATTCACTCTGCCACCTAGCTGCCTCTTGTTAGTCTATTTTTTAAGTTATCATTTTTTTAGTGTATTTTTTTGGTTCTCCTTTAGCAGGCTGTTCACTTGCATTTCATGATTTTCTTGCATCATTCTCATTTCTCTTCCCATTTTTTCCTATACTTCTCTTATTTGCTTTTCAAAATCCTTCTTGAACTCCTCCATGGCCTGTAACCAATTCATATTTTTCTTGGAGGGTTTTGATGCAGGAGTTCTGACTTTGCTGTCTTCCTCCTGCTCCATTCCTTCATCCTTTTTGTTTCTAAATAATATTCTATTGTCTGTTTGTGATTCCTGTGTTTGCTCATATTGCCAGCCAATCACTTGACCCTTGAGCTCTTTGCCATGGTAGAACTCTGCTTCCAGAATGAAGAGAGCTTTGTACCAAATTGCTGGGGTTTTCACAGCTGCTAGAGCTATTAGTTGGGTGCTGTCTCTATAGCCCCCATAAGCTCTCACTCACCACAATCCAGATCTGAGTAGGTTAAAGCAAGAGCAATTATCCTCTGAATGGTTGGCTGGTCCCTCTACATTCTGCAGTCCAGGGTCTCCTAAGGCAGCCATAGGGCACAGCCACCATGCATCCACCCTGTTACTGGCCCTGGGGGCAGTAGTCAGACTATAATCTTTCTTCCATGCCCTGTTCCAACAACGTTTCACAACAACCTTTTGCTTTGTCTTTGCTATTTGAGAAATCTGGAAAGTGCCACAGCTGTTGGTTATTCATTCTCCTGAAGTCTGCTCTGGTTGCTGCAGATCAGGGCTGCCCTGGAGCTGGAACCACATGGCTCCTGTGGCACTATGCTTGACTCCCAGATCAGTGAGATAGATGCTTCCAGTTGGCTTGCCAGCTGTCTTCAATGGGAGATTTGTTTCTCTCTGTCACTTTGTAGTTTCTGTAGCTTTAAAATTTGTTTAGAGTCATTTTTTACAGGTATTGGAGTTGTTTGGAGCCAGAGCCCACACCAAGTTTTTGCTTATACTCTGCCATATTTGTCTTTCCCTAACACATTTTATGTTTCTTTCAAGCTGATTGCAATATTTTCTCCTTGACCTGGGAATCCTGGAATTTTGCTACAATATTCCTAGGAGTTTTCCTTTTGTGATATCTTTCAAGAGGTGATTGGTGGATTTTTTTTTTCAATTTCTAGTTTACCTTCTGGTTCTTAAATACCAGTGCTGTTTCCTGTCATCATTTCTATTTTTCTCTTTTTTTTTCTTTCTTTTTGGAGGAGGGAAGGTAGGGCAGTTGGGATTAAGTGACTTGCCCAAGGTCACATGGCTAATTTTTTGTGTAGGTGTCCGAGGCCAGATTTGAACTCAGGTCCTCCTGAATCCAGTGCTAGTGCTCTATTCACTGCACCACCTAGCCTCCCCTCCATCATAATTTCTTAAAATATGATGTCTAGGCTCTTTTTTTTATCATGGCTTTCAGGCAGGCCAATAATTTTTAAATTTTTCTCTCCTATGTCTCCTTAATCTCTTCTGACTTATCTTCAGATCAATTGCTTTTCTAATGGGATATTTCACATTGTCTTCTATTTTCTTCAATCTTTTGGCTTTGTTTTATAATTACTTGATTTCTCATAAAGATGTTCAATTCCATTTGCTCCATTATAATTTTTAAGGAAGTTTTTTTTTTTTCCTTTTGGAAGGCAATTGGGGTTAAGTAACTTGCCCAAGGTCACACGGCTAGGTTTTTGTTTGTGTGTGTTTGAGGCCGGATCCGAACTCTGACTCCAGGGCCGACCTTCTACTCACTGAACCACCTAGCCACCCCCAGGAATTATTTTTATCAGTAAACCTTTTGACCTTTTTTCAGTGGGCCAAACCTCTTTTTTAAAGCATTCTTCTCCTCAATGACTTTTTGGACCTCTTTTGCATTCATGTTAGTCCTTTTTTTTTAGGTGTTACTTTTCTCAGCATTTTGGGGGGCACCTTTACCAATCTATTGACTTGTTTTTCATGAATTTCTTGCATCACTCTCATTACTGTTCCCAATCCACACCCCCCCCTTACTGTTTTTTTTTTTTTTACTTGATTTTAAAAATCATGTTTGAGGTCTTTCATGGCCTGTGACCACTTAGCATTTTCTGTGGAAACTTTAGGTGTAGAAGTTTTGACTTTGTTGTCTTCTGGTTATGTGTCTTCTTCTTTCTTGTCACCAAAGAAAGATTTTGTATTCTGATTCACTTCCTGTTTGTTCTTTTTTCTAGCCAAATACTTGACATTTTAGCTCTTCATTAAGGTAGTATTCTGCTTCCAATGGGATGCTTTACTCTCCCAAATTTCAGAGGTTTTGTGCAGTTATTTTCAGATGTATTTCTAGGGATCTGTAAATTTTCAGTTTTTCTAAGTTTGCATGATCAGAGGAGAGGTGCTTGCTCCTCTCCTGGTCCATGTTCTAGTCCATGAATAACCACAAGCCCTTTTTTTTCTACCTTTGAACTGTGAGGAGGATTCCCTCTCCACTTCTACCACAAGCTTTTCCATTCCAGTGCTCTTCCCCCCTCTAGGACCAACACCCTGGACAGAGACAATGAGAGAGAGAGAGAGAGAGAGAGAGAGAGAGAGAGAGAGAGAGAGCGCACAGGGTGAATAGAATATGAAGGAATAATACCTAAAAAATAAAATTAAGGGTTGAGAGAGGAATGTACTGGAATAAGGAGAAAGGGAGAGGAAGAGGTAGAATGGAGTAAATTATCTCACACAAAAGAGGGGGAAAAGCTTTTACAGTGAAGGGGAGTAGGGGGTAGATGAGAGTAAATAAGCAATCTTACTCTTATTGGATTTGTCTTATAGAGGGAATAATATACAGACTCAGTTGGGTATGGAAATATATTTTATCCTACAGGAAAATAGTGGAGATGGGTATAAAAGAAAGGAGGATGTTAGAAGGGAGGGCAAATATGAGGAGGGGCAATCAGGAGAAAACACTTTTGAGGAGGGGCTGAGAGATTCTATTCTCTCTCAAAGGAGAGAATAGAATAAATGAGTGACAGGATAGGATGGAGGGAAATATAGTAAGCCTTTCACAACACGAGTATTATGGAAGTGTTTTGCATGACTATATATGTATGACCTATATTGAATTATTTGCCTTCTCCATGAGGGTAAGTGGGGAGGGAAGGAGGAAGATAATGTGGAGCTCAATGTTTAAAAAATGAATTTTGAGAATTGTTTTTACATGCAACTTGGAAATATGATATACAGGCAGTGGTGTATGGAAATCTATCCTGCCCTACAGAAAAATAGAAGGGAAATGTATAAAAGAAAGGTGGGGGGGAGGGGGAATGATAGAAGAAAGGGCAGATTAGGAAAAGGGGAGATCAGAATTAAGGCCCTTTTAGGGTTGGGGTTAGAGGAGAAATGGAGAGAAAATTTGGAACTCGAATTTTGTGGAAGTGAATGTTAAAAACTAAAACTAAGTTCATTAATTAAAAAACTGTTTAACATCTTTATCTAATGGAATCTTCTCCCACTGACATAATCATGTCATTTCAATTCAATAGACATAAAGTTCTTACTCTATATTAAAGGCGAAAAGAGAATGATTGCTTTGAGCTTCAGACTAGTGGTCAAATTGAATGAAAGGTCTACAGAAAGGTTGAAATATAACTTGGCCTCTCCTAAATAAAATAGAAAGGATGTACAATTGCTGAGCAAAAACAAAACAAAAAAGACACTGTGGCTATGTGTGTCAAGAGCCTTACTGGTATCCCGAAAATAAAGTTAAAATATAAGAACAAATATAAAAAAATTAACACCTATGAAAAAACAGCCAAATACACTATTGTCATCATAAAATGAGTCAATAGATGTGGACATTGTCCTTGGAAAAATTACAACTATGGAATATTGATGAAATATTGGACCCAATCATCATTCTAAAATAGTTTTAAAAAATAACACAGCTAAGACAAAAGGAGGAAAATGATTAATTGGTGTTCTTAGAACACACAAACATTAAATACTTATTGAAATCTTTGGGAGAAAGTAAATCCTCATCACTGGATAATAATAAAGCTTAATTATAGGCAATAATGTTGCCTATGAAATAGCTGAGAACTGAGGAAAATGAAATGACTCTATTCAGTTTCTCTTTTCTCTCCCACAGATCAATGCTACATCCTCTTTATCTGTTAACCAGTTGATTTTGTGTTACTGGTTTGTTTATCTCTCACACTCTTCTCCCAAATTCTAAATCCTAAAAATTTCTAATAAGGTTTAAACTAGCTTCTACTTTAATCAATTTTTGGAAGCAAAATAGAAATCATAACTGACCTTATATTGTATCTAATTGATATATTTCTGGTTTGTATGTGTGTATAAATCTACCCCTACTTCTGATTGATACCATCAAGAAAAATTTATCTCACAAAGGTAATTACTTTTAAATGAGGTGGGGTAATCAATTGAACTCTACTTAATAGCAAAAACATTTATTTATATAGCAGTTAGAAATTCACAAAATTATTTGCATAGCTTGGCACTTGATTGCATAAGGCTTTAAATACTTGTATTTTATCCTTGAGGCAGCAAAGGAAATGTGAAAACTTGGGTGCACAGGGATGACATGATTATGCCTGTGCCCTAGAGATAATATTTTAGCAGCTATACAGAAGATGAATTTCAAGAAGTTCCTAGATGTAGGTACACTAATTAGAAGATGATTAAAATAGTCCAAGTGCAAGGTGATGAGGTCTTGAATTAATATACTGGTCATTTGCATGAGGAGTTAAAAGATAATGGAGACCAAAAATGTTCTGCATGTAGAATGAATGCCAACTAACAACTGAAGCTGTTGTTTAGCCATCTACTATGAATATGTGTGTGTGTGTATGTAGCCCTGTGGAGGGCCAACTTTATATTTATATCCTTTCAATTTCATCTTCTTAAATTCTATATACTCCATTGTTCTAGCCTGTTGAGATATTTTTTAATTGTGATTCTGTCATCTGCAGTGTTAGTTCTTTCTTCCAGCTTCATGGGATCTCTAAATTTAATAAGTAAGCTAATTAGTAATCCAACTTATTAATTAAAATGTTAAAGACATAAAAATTAAAGACAACAACCTATAGCAATCCATGACCTGCCTATGTATTTATTGATCTATTAATCAGCATTCTTTGACTTATCATCTTTCCAGATCCAAATGTACCTTAGAATATTATCAGTCAGTTTGATCCCTCCCCACCCACATCCTTTTGTATATTAGGACATCATAAAAATTCTCTTCTAATGTCATCCTAAAACACTGGGAAAAATTAAGAGATGGAGAAAAGGAGAAAGGGACAGATGTCAAGAGAGGAGGAATTGACGAAGTAGAGAAGGAAGAAAGCAAGTAAGAATGAAGCATGGTTATGCTGATATGGCTTATTATAGATGGGCTTCTGTGATGGCTTGTCATGATAGCTGCATTTTTTTTGTGCTCAGTAACAATTGCTAAAATGACAATTTAGATCCCCCTCCCTTTACACTCCCCAGGAATCAATGTCAAGCTTGTTCTAATTTCTCTGCCCTCTAAAATATTGGGATGCTTTCTCCTCTTAAAATATGATCCTTGCCTACTCAACTAGATTCTTCAAACATCACTTGACAGTTGACCTGCAATAATCTGTAAATTGTTTTAGTATCCTCTGATTTAATCCATCCTATTCGGGTGACATGGTCTCATTGAAGAAAACATGCTTATGGATCTATTTATAGTTTCATCTGTCTTTCCATGCATTTTAGATCAGAGATTTATACATATATACATATAAGGTACTTTAGAGTCTATTTAATTGAACCTCCTTGTTATACAAAAGACAAAATTAAGATCTAGAGAATTTGATTTTAGGAAGGTAACACAGAAAATTTCTGTCAAGTAAAGAAATGTCTTCTGAGTCAAGATACAATATTCTTGCCACTGTGTCATAGTGTTATCTAAAGTTTGAGGCTTATTTTCCTACATAGAGGAAAAATTGTGTGTGTGTGTGTGAGTGTGTGTGTGTGTGTGTGTATTGTGTGTGTGTATGTAATCACCTGAGAAAGCCTCCCTTCTCTGCTTCCATTTCATTTTACCCAATTTATTAATCCATTCTTTCCTTGTTTCTTACTCTCCATACTGATTTTTAAGAGCAAATTCTTGCTTTGTTAGCATTTTTTGGTATAACAAAACTAAACCCATACTTGTTTTTAGCATTAGACACTTGTATCTTTCAGAGATTTTTTTTTTTTTGTGGATCTTGTGTCCTCAATTCCATCATTTGAATATCTTTTATAGCCATAGTCACTGAAAATATTATGAGTTCCTTTTTTTCTTCCTGAGCAATATTATTTAGCATTATTTTATTAGAATTGCTTTTAAGAGTCTGCCATCCCTCTTTAGCTGACTCCTCTTTCATAGTCCTAGAACACAATATAGCACCTATATTTTCTTTGAAACTTTTGAAATTTGACCAATGAAGTTTCAAAATATGAATTTAACATATACTTGTAAACCTTCAGGTGCATAAGAAATATGCTAATTTGTGTTATGATTCAAAGAAGCAAGAATACCTAATCATAGAATTGTCTGATTTTTAGATACCAGGAATTTCAAGTCCTGGTATAATTAAAATGCTTTTATGCATTTTAATGGTAATGTTGGAAATGAGATTTCAGCTGCATTTGTCTGACCAGGTTTAGTGCTAGGAAAAGGGCTAAAATCCATTAATTATTCATCTAATTAATCACATCTAGGATAAGAATACTTTTGTCTCATAAAATACTTTATGAATTTCTCACCAGTAGAAAGCATCCATTGGCAACTACATACTATGACAGTTATCTGACAAAAGAATTTGTAATCAACAGATTATACATACATACATACCTCCATACATACATATATATTTATATATATAATTTTAACTTGATCTGCCTTTCACTAAAAATGTGAAATATTCTAGCTCCTTAGTCAATTAAATTCAGTTTAAAAAAACTTCATTAAGTATTTACTATGTGCAAGGCACATAGTTTTAATTGAGTGCCTACAGTGCGCCAGATACTGTGCTATGCCCAGGGGATCAAAAAAATTAAAAAGAAAAATAGTCTGTGCTTTCAGGTATCTTAAAATTAATGGGGAAATGACAATAGCCAATAAACATTTATAAGCAATTATTATATATCAAGCACTATGATAATTACTGGAATAAAAATATGAAGAAAGAAAGAAAGAGACAATCAACACACATCAAGAAGCTGGAAAACAGGGGATGGGTGAACCAACAGCAGAGAAGGTGTCTGGTGTGATGGAGAAGTCCAAAGAAGTACAAAAGCAAGGTAGTTAGACAGAAATGGATTGAAGACTTCATTAAATGGAGGCTCTCAAGACTGTAGGTCTGTCTGCTAGTGACAGGGTCAAATGAAAGGGGTAAAAGATACAGATGAGATCTGCATACCAAGGCAAATTCAATCTTTCAGGTTAATGAGATTTCCCAATTATGAGTTTTTGGTGAAGGAAGGCATGATGGAAAATTCAAAATGAATTCAAAAGCACAAATGCAAATATCAGTGTACTAAAGTCTCATCATTTTTAGATGTTTTAGTTTATTAAGGGAAGCAAAGAGCTATAATTAACACAAAGTAGAATCTAATAAATGTATAAGAGAAAGCAAAATGCATATACTAGTTTTATAATAACTTCTAACATAGTATTCCTTATTTTACAATCTCTAAGTCTGCCTTTGACAAATCTGATATTCTGAAACAGCTTCTCTTATCTTTAACATACAACATATAATTTCTTTGTCTGACAATTGCAACAACAATCCTGGAGAGTGATAAACTTCTCATTCATGCTTCTATATTTTAAGCAAATTGATAAGTGGAAGGGAACTAAAATATGATGATGTATACAAAGACCTTTTATACAAATATGCTTAGAACTCTGACTTCACGATAAACTATTTTATAAAATTATTAATTAATTTTAGACAAATGAGTACTTACTAATTTAAAAATTAATAGAAGAAAAATATATGCCTTTCCTGAAAGAGCAAAAATTACCCTTCTCAGTTACTTCTATACACTCTAAATGCAGCAAGTTGGTCATGGTCTTTCCCTAAAAGAAAGTAGAGAAGAGTTATAAATCTTGCTGGAAAGAACTATAAATCTTGGGGTCTATTCCCAGTTAAATGAATAATACCACAATTTGAAGTTGTCCTTCTGTGTGAGAATATTTTCCATTAATTTTTTTTTAACCCTGTTGTAGTAAAACTGTATAAATAAGTGATGAAACTCATTTAAAATTTGAACTCTCCTATGTCGTGAATCAGCACAACTGGAAATTAAGAATTAGAGTTGACTTAATGATAAATTAACATTTTAGTTATTTATTCATTGTATTTTGTTTATACAAAGCAAAAGATTTTGTTCGACCATTCTACCCCTAAAATATGGAAGTTTATAATGATCACATAGCATACAAAATTCTAGACAAATCCAGTATCTATTTTGAATAAAAACATTCTATTTCCCCCCATTATTCTGCTTGGAATTATCAAGAAATTGAAAGACCATGAGGCTTGCTATCTCTTCACAAGTTTGAATTTTCAAGCTTATTAATTCCACTGGGACCTATGCCAAGAATTTATATACTGAGAGATGCTTTCGTACCCTGAACATCTGTACTTTCTCCAGGTGTGAACAACTAATTGACTAATTTAGTACACAATCTAGCTTTGAATGACTTAAAAAAAAACTTCATTAAAATAATCAGTTTCCTATTTTCACTAACCATGCGGCATACAGAAAAAAGATATAAAACATAAAATGAAATAAATAAATGCTGATTTAGAATTGTGATACTTTTAGTAATTTTAACTATTATCAACAACCAATTTTCTTTAGTTAAAAAAATCCATGTAATTCCAGTTGTTTTTCTATTTCCCCAGTGAAAATTGTATGTCACTATATGAATGATTCTCATACTCTCCAAATATTTAGAATTTTTCAGTGATAGCCTCAGGTCCAAAAATATGCAGTTATCAGTTATTAAGAGCAAACAGATGTAAAAACTGTTTTCTGAATAGTTTCTGGCTCTTTTAGGGTGTCCTTTGCCAGATCAGCATCAAAAGTATGCTTTCTATATGTTTCACAAGTTTCTGTCCTTGGACCTCTCCTCTTGTCTCTATATAATGTTTTTTTTTTCCTTGTTAACCTTTTTAGCTTCAGTATATTTAATTATTACATTTATACCTAGGTTCCAGATCCATATGTCCACCTAAGCTTCAATTCTGAATCAATATTTATTTATTGGAGAGTTTAAACTGGATGACCTGGACACATTTATTTTTTGAGGGGGGAAGGCTGGGCAATTGGGGTTAAGTGACATGCCCTAGGTCACAAGGATAGTAAGTGCTAAGTTTCTGTTAATGTACTTTTGGTCTTAGAGATCTTTATTTTATCAACTTCTCTTTTAAGTCTATCCTGAAAGTACTTTTTTAGGAAACTTGATTGCACTAATAACATTCATGTCATTCATTCTGCCCTGTTAATAGGAAACAAATATATATTTTCTTCCAGAAACTTATTATCTTCTTTAAATTCAGAATTTTTGCTGCAGAATTTGTGCTGCTTATCTGTAACTCATTAAAAATAATTTTTTTCAAAAGTGTCTGATAGTTATGCTTCAGTTTAAATATGCATATGTATATATATATATATATATATATATATATGTGTGTGTGTGTGTGTGTGTGTATGCATATATGTGAGTGTGTGTTTTTATAGCCAAAAACCATACTTTGACAATTAATATCTTCTGGATTAATCTCCTAAATACTCTTGAAATAACATAAAAATTCTACTTACCTCTAAATGCATAATAGTATGAAGCCCAAATTACAAAGATTAGTTTTTTTTTAAGGAAACTATACTTTCTGAAATCAGTGAATAGCTCATGTTTGTTTTGACCTGGTTGACTGAGAGGAAGGCTAAATTCCAGAAATTAGAGAAACCTATGATGAATTTGGGATCTGGGGAAATGATTATAGTAAATCTCTAGGCAATCTATCAGTTTGATATATGATAATCTAGAAGCTAAAATTACATAAATAGTTGGATAGTCCACACCACTGTCCAATTACTTCAACTTAAAGATAGAAATAGAATTAACTCTATGGGGATTTAATCAATTACTATGAATCTGTTGGGATAGAGACTTTACTTAGAAGTTTGTTTTTCTTTATCTCTTATTTTTCTATAGGAAAATATGCTTGACAGAAACAAATGCTCTCAAAATATTAATCAGAATTCTATACATTTCTGGGGGTAATTATAAAGGGAAGTGGATATTTTTCATTAAATTTGAGTTTTTGGGGGGCAGAGCCAAGATGACGGAGTAGAAACATCATGTACGAGCCACTCTCCCCCCAGATCACCTCCAAAATATGTAAAAGGGGACTCTGAACAACTTCTGGATCTCCAGCACCCACAGAACAACCCAGAGAAGCTAACCTGCCACTGAGGACAGCCCAGCAGCCCTGCAGGAAGGACCAGCGCAGCGCTCTGGGAGCCGGCACTGCAGTGCATGAGGAGCCCAGCACAGGGAGGGGAGCACAGGTCCACCTGAGTCGCGGATTTTGCCCCAGGGTGGCAGGGCCAGCAGCTGGCTGGAGGGACCCCAGAAAACCAGCACTTGTGGCCATTCCAAAATTATCAACATCAACATGCCTATTACAAAGTGGGAGGTTAGTGCCCTATGGACTTTGGGACCAGTATTTGGGGAACATGTCGGCTTCCTCCCCTGGGGGCTAGAAGCCACTGAGGAGACACACCATTTTGTAGTTTTCAGAGGCAGCTCCAGCTCCTGGCCTGTGAACTGTGGGGAGATTCAGCGATCGCTCTTGCTTTAACCTCCCTGGATCTGGATTGTGATCTGGGGTGGAGGTCATGGGTGGGTTTCCAGCTTGCCAGAAACGGAAGTTGTCCCCCACACGTTCGGGACAAAATTTCCCCTATCTGGTGGCAGAGCCCTACTGTGGCAACAAGCCCAAAAGTCAAGTAATTAAGTGACAACATGCCAAGGCAAAGGAAACAAATTAAACAGAAAAATGCAACCTTAGACTCCTACTTTGGGGGCAAAGAGGATCGAAGCATGGAACAGTCAGAGGGCTGTGAGGTCAGAAGTCCTCGTCCAAAAGCCCCAAAGGAAAATATGAGCGGGTTACAGGCCATAGAGGACCTAAAAAGGACTTTAAAAATCAAATAAGAGAAGTGCAGGAAAAATTGGGAAGAGAAATGAGAAGGATGCAGGAAAAGTATGAAATGAGGGTCAACAGCCTGACTGAGGAAAACAACACCTTAAAAACTAGACTAACTCAAATGGCAAAGAAGGCCCAAAAGGGCAATAAGGAGAAGAATGCCTTAAAAAGTCGAATTTGTCAGATGGAAAAAGAATCTCAAAAGTTCACTGAGGAGATTCATTTCCTCAGAGTTAGACTGGAGCAAATGGAAGCTAAGGACTTTATGAGAAATCAAGATGCTGTTAAGCTGATCCAAACAAATGAAAGAATAGAAGGCAATGTGAAATATCTCATGGGAAAAACCACAGACCTGGAAAATAGATCCAGGAGAGACAATTTAAAAATTATTGTACTACCTGAAAGCCATGAACAAAGAAAGAACCTAGAAATCGCCCTTCAAGAAATTCTCAAGGAAAATTGCCCTGATGTTTTAGATCCAGAGGGCAAAATAGAGGTTGAAACAATCCAAAGATCACCTCCTGAAAAAGATCACAAAAAGAAACTCCCAGGAATATTATAGCCAGGTTCCAGAATCCCCAGATCAAGGAGACAATACTATAAGTAGCCAGGAAGAAACAATTTCAATATTGTGGAAATACAATCAGATTAGCACAGGACCTGGCAGCTTCTACACTGAGGGATAGAAGGGCATGGAATATGATATTCCAGAGGGCAAAAGAGCTGGGAATGAACCCAAGGGTCACCTATCCAGCAAAACTGAGTATTTTGTTTCAGGGGAAAATATGGTCATTCAGTGGAATAGAAGACTTTCAAGCGTTCTTGAGAAAAAAACAGAGTTGAATAGAAATTTTGACATCCAGACACAAGAAGCAAGAGAAGCCTGAGAAGGTAATCAGGGAAAAGAAATTAAAAGGAACTTATCAAAGTTGAACTATTTACATTCCTATATGGAAGAACAATAACTGTGACTGATGAAATCTTCCTCAGTATGAAAATAATGGAAGAAGGGTGTATGGTCATATGAACACATATGTGAATGTGTGTATATATGTTTACAGTTATATATGGATAGAGGGCATAGATTGAATTTGTTGGGAAGGGAGGATACTCAAGGGGTGAAATTATGAGGTGAAAGAGGAAAGTAGCAAGAGGAGATGGGGAGAGACAGGGTAAGGTAAACTATCTCATGTGGAAGGAGCAAGGGGAAGTGGTTGCAAGGGAGGGAAATAATAGGAAGGCAAAAAGGCAAAACCACATTCTCATTGAATTTGTCTCAGGGAGAGAATGACATACATACTAAATGGGATATCTCAACCTGCAGCAGAATAGGGGGAAGGGGAATGAGAGGAGGGATGATGGATGAGAGGGCATCCTTGGGGGGAGGGGAGGTTGGAAGTACCCCCTATAGAAGAGGGACAGGATCAAGTTGGCAATGGACCAGGTGGGGGGTGGGATGAGTGGGAGGGAATTATAAGCAGCCTTGTACAATATATCTACTATGGTAATGTTTGGCATAACTAGACATGTACAACATATACTGAATTACTTATCTTCCCAGAGGGAATGGGTGACAAGGGAGGAAGGAAATGAATCTGAAATATGAGGTCTTAAAATAAAATGTTTCAAATATATATAAATACTATTATTAATACTCTTTTGCTTGTAATTGGGAGATAAAATGTGTAGGCATTGGAACACAGAGATTCACCTTCCTCTAATGGAAAAGTCGAAGGGTGTATGGGAGAAGATAGGGGAGAGAGCAGATTGGAGGAAGCGATATCTTGTGGGACTGCTATTCTGGGAGAGTGGGTAGGGGAAAAACAGTGGGGGGGAATAATTGTAACTCAAAATCTGGCAGAAATGAATGATGTAAAACAGAAGTTAATAAAGCATTTGTTTAAAAAATTGAGTTTCTGTTTATCCCTTATTTTCAAGGTTTACTTTAATTAAATTGAATATTTAAGAAGAATGCATATTTTATGTGAAAATGAGCATTGTATACACACCTAATAATAATTTTGATGTAATATAGGTAATATGATTATGTTCCATGTTATGTTGTAAAATCTATTGAAGAACACAATTTGAACATACGAAGACTGCAGAAAATAAATCCAACATTGAATGATTATCATAATTTATTTTTTTAAAAGCTTAAGAAAGGAAAATTTACTGATGGCAGGATCAAAAAGAATATTTTTGCTTACTAATTTTAGTGGGCTCAACTACTTCAGTCATTAAACAGTAGGATACACAGTATGAAAGAAAAAGTAGCAATTAATAATACTCTGTGAGGTTTCATTGTACTTCAATATCAAAAACATAAAATTAATAAGGCCTTTGGGGATTTTTCTCTTGACCCTCGTGTCACTTATTTAGAGGACTCTAATTATAACCATTGAATTCTGGTTGCTTTGTTTAAAGTGTGATAAGTGTCACTGTTTGAAATTTTAATGGATTAAATAATTATCTTTAAAAATATGTTTCTTTCTTTTCCCCCCATTTAAATTGTCAAGAACACAGCCAGCTTTTAACTAGGAAAGAGCGATTTTTATGGTGTCATTTTATAGCATATCATAAGAATGCATCTTGGCAAGCAATTATATTTTTATTATAGTCTCATATGATTACACACTTGAAATACTCATATACAGTTTTTGTACAGATTGTTTCCTTTTTCTTGCTTTTTGTTACATTCAAAATAATGAGACTGTGGTATTATTTTTAAATTTAAAAGTACAATTAGAAGGTCCTTGAGACATAACTTGCTATGTAACTTTGTCCCATGAGTTGTGATTGTATTTTAATGACGTTGATTCCATAAGTTAAACATGCAAAGTGATCGTTATTTTAAAAGCATATCCTGCATTTCATATATCTAGTATTTACTCATATTTCTAGTATTTACTCAAACTATTTTCTGCAAATAACAAAAACTTGCACTATAATATTTGATATCATATGGATTCATTTACTAAAAGTATTTAATATGTAAAAAAAATCTACTTACCTAAAACTGGGGAAAATAGAATGTGTTTGCTGTTTTATCACAAACTGTTTTCACCATCAGTTATAGCAGAATCACAGTATACTTGAAGCCATTTTAGTCCTAAAGTGCTTGGAAATGACACAAAAATTTTAGAGATAAGAAAAACAGGGAAACTATTCACAGGGTTTCTAAGCAGTGTGAGAAGCCAAAATAATGGAGAAAATATCATTCTTAGTATTTATGAAAATGTTAAGTGAGAGCTTATGTCTATTTATGTCTATTTTTCCACATATTTAAAAAAATGATGAACAAGGTCTGGCCACATGGAGGAAGCCATAGTTTCGATTGGTATTCTAATTTTGCCGGGAGAAATAATGAAGTTACTCAGCACCTTTGATGTACCTTCTATTGTTGAGGTCAAGGGATGAATGGGAACCCCACCATTGAAGGGCAAGCAATGCAGGTACTGTCTCAAATAAATTCACGCCCAGACTTCTTTCAGACAGAGGCAAGGTTTATTAAAATACTAGTTGGAATAGGTAAGATTTTAAGAACCCATCCATTTGTGACACATATATTAACAAGTGGATCAGATTCTTAAGGAATTTGAGTATTTGTATTGCTAATGCAAATGAGCCAAATTCTTGAGAAATCTGCACTTTAATGGAGGTAAGATGGACTTTTTATACAAAGGACAGTGGGAAGATCTGGATGTGATCTAAAAGTGTCCAAGTAATCTAGGCATAGAAAAGACAGAATTTAGGAGTGGTGGTCTAGAGTGGGGTCATTTGCAGACAATGAGGACCACAATGAAAGGATTAACTGGGAAGGGCCCAATGCCTCAGGCTAAGTCCAGGTACCTGGGCCTAGGTAAGTACAGAAGCTTTTCCTTTTTGAAGTCCAGAACTCAAAGATGTTATCTTTTCCATTTAGGGATTCAGATTCAGTCCCCATCAATATGATGAAATTGGAAGGACAAAATGGACAAGAATATCTCATGATTGGAACAAGCACATAAATGTGATCACAAAACAATTCGAGTATTGGAGAATAGTAAAAATATATGAGGAATTATAAAGGTGCCTTCTGCAAAATATATTTGAGTTCCATAGTAATAGAGAAGGGATTATAAGCAAATTATTTAGTTTCATCTATCTTTGCCTTTCATTATTCAGCTAATCTCTATGCACCATTATTTTGTAACCCAGTGGCCCTTAATAATTTCACTGCCCTGAGCAGATATTATAAACACTTGATCATAAATCTCAGTGAAGAGTTTAAAGTTAGAACATCCAATTTGTTACTTAGTTCTTAACATTGCTATTTTAATGAGGTTTTTTTTTTCTTATTGATAGTGTTACTATGAGGAAACACCTTCAAGTGAAACTTGACTTTAGCTAAAACTTGAAATTTTTCTAGTTCACTGATTCACTCATCTGAAACAGTATTGTGTTAAGTTTAAAACAAATGTGTTTTTGTAATAGCTAAACATGCTTTACCAAAAGATTGAAATTATATATCATTTAGGAATATAGACATTAGCCTCCTCTTAAATCTACCAAGCAACTATGTCCATCTATAGCTAAGGTAGAATGATTACAGCTCTGACGCAGGGAACAGAAATTAAGAGGAAACACCAATTTTATTTTTTTAAGAAAATATTCAATTCCAGAATTAGTTATATGTAGATTTTTACTTTACTTGCATTCCAGTAGCATAGAAACAACTGAATTTAGCATATCATTGGAAAAAATAGCTGAAAAGTGTTGAATGGATGAATTAAAAATATAGGTATGCATAAATTCCAGCTAAGATGTTAAGTTTTAAGGATACAAAGGTAAGAAATTAAGTTGCTTCCATTCTAATGGGGAAACCAAGACGAATAGGGAGTGCTGGTCAAGGAAGACTTACTTGTTAATGTTGATTTTATTTTTTTATTTATTTATTTTTTTTGGGGGGGGTTAACAATCTTGCTTTAATCAATCAAAATATATCATTTACCTAGTTCAGGGGAAAAAGGTCAGCACCCCGAACTTCAGAGTATACAGACAGAAATTTCAAAACAGAGAAACAGATCAAGCAGACAGGCTTCCAAACTGCCCAACCATTACATCAATATCAAATCACAGTTACCAGAGAGGGAAGCATCAACATCTGGGTTTTCAAAGCTGGGGGGGCTCTCAACAGCTGCCCAGAGTCTCATCTGGTCAAATCACACAACACTTCTCAAAGTGAGGCCCTAAGCAAAACCTCAAATCAGCGATTATATAGCCTTCTCCTGGCTCAGAGAATGTAACCATCCTCTTGACCCAATCACACAGCATCAAGGTGTGGTCATTCCTGAAAACCAAGCCTCCCACCACAGGTTCCAGGTGAACACATTCAGCCTATTAGGGGGCAGAGTATATTTTCAAATCAAAGAAGGTTCTCAGAGTCACTTAAGCCAATCAAAGGGCCTAGGGGCAGGGAAGATCTTTAAACTTGCATTTCCATTAGAGTATACTTCTCTTTTTTCATCACATACATCATTTGTTTTTTTTTTTTTTTTGACATCTTACGAAACATTTAATTTTAAAACTTCGATTTTCTGATCCATTGCCTTTCTCCCTTGTCACCCACTCCCTCGGAGAAGATAAGCAATTCAGTATGTGTTGTACATGTATATCTATGCAAAACATTACCATAGTAGATATATTGTAAAAGACTGCTTATATTTCCCTCCCACCTGTCTCACCTCCCACCTGGTCCATTCCTACTTTGATCCTGTCCCTCTTTGATAGTGGATACTTCTAACCTCCCCTCTCCCCAGAATGCCCTCCCCTCCATCATCCCCCTTCTCATCCCCCTTTCCCCTACTCAGGAGAGTGAGTGAGGGTAAGATATTCCATTTAGTATGTATGTGATTCTCTCCTTGAGCCAACTTCAATGAGAATATGCTTTTGCCTTTTTGCCTTCCTGTTCTTCCCCTCCCCTGCAACTACTTCCCCTTGCCTCTTCTACATGAGATAGTTTGCCCTACCCTGTCTCACTCCATCTCCTCTTGCCACTTTCCTCTCTCACCTCTTGACTTCACCCCTTAAGAATCATCCCTTCCTTGGGGCGGTTAGGTGGTGCAGTGAGCAGAGAGCCAGCCCCAGAGCCAGAAGGACCCGAGCTCAGATCCGGCCCCAGACACCCAACACACAAACAAAATCCCAGCCATGTGAACCCGGGCAAGTCACCCAACCCCAATTGCCCTCCAAAAAAAAATTATACTCATCCCTTCCCATCAAATTCAACCTGTGCCCTCTATCCATGTATACCTGTGAACATATGCCATGTACCCTTCTTCAATTATTTTCATAATGAGAAAGGTTTTATCAAACACAGTTATTGTTTTTCCATGTAGGACTGTAAATAGTCCAACTTTGATAAGTTCCTTTTGATTTCTTTTCTTTGATTACCTTCTCAAGCATCTCTTGCTTCTTGTGTCTGAATGTCAAATTTTCTCTTCAACTCTGGTTTTTTCATCAAGAATGCTTGAAAGTCCTCTATTCCAGTGAATGACCATATTTTCCCCTGAAACAAGATACTCAGTTTTGCTGGGTAGGTGACCTTGGCTTCAATCCCAGCTCTTTTGCCCTCTGGAATATCATATTCCATGCCCTTCAATCCCTCAGTGTAGAAGCTGCCAGGTCCTGTGCTATTCTGATTGTGTTTCCACAATATTGAAATTGTTTCTTCCTGGATGCTTGTAGTATTTTCTCCTTGATCTGGGGATTCTGGAACCTGGCTATAATATTCCTGGGAGTTTTCTTTTTGGGATCTTTTTCAGAGGTGATCTGTGGATTCTTTCAACCTCTATTTTGCCCTCTGGATCTAAAACATCAGGGCAGTTTTCCTTGAGAATTTCTTGAAGGGTGATTTCTAGGTTCTTTCTTTGATCATGGCTTTCAGGTAGTACAATAATTTTTAAATTATCTCTCCTGGATCTATTTTCCAGGTCAGTGGTTTTTCCATGAGATATTTCACATTGCCTTCTATTCTTTCATTTGTTTGGATCTGTTTAACAGCATCTTGATTTCTCATAAAGTCATTAGCTTCCATTTGCTCCAGTCTAACTCTGAAGGAATGAATCTCCTTAGTGAGCTTTTAAGATTCTTTTTCCATCTGGCAAATTCGACTTTTTAAGGCATTTTTCGCCTCATTGCCTTTCTGAGCCTCTTTTGCCATTTGAGTTAGTCTATTTTTTAAGGTGTTATTTTCCTCAGTCAGGCTGTTGACTGTCATTTCATATTTTTCTTGCATCTTTTTCATTTCTCTTCCCAAATTTTCCCCCACTTCTCTTATCTGCTTCTTAAGGTCCTCTATGGCCTGTAGCCAGCTTGTATTTTCATTTGGGGCTTTTGGGCAGGAGTTCTGATCTCACAGTCCTCCTCCATGCTTTGAGCCTCCTTGCCCCTAAAATAGGAGTCCAATGTTGAACTTTTATGTTTATTTTGTTTCTTTTGCCTAGGCATATTGCCACTTAATTACTTGATTTTGGGTCTTGTTGCCACAGTAGGACTCTGCCACCAGACAGGGGAGCTTCCGCCCAAATATGGGGTCTTCACAACTTCTGCCAGTTGGGGGGCCTCTGTAAAGCCTCCACCCACTCTGGCAAGTTGGATACCCACCCCAAACTTCCCCCCCAGACCACAATCCAGATCCAGGCAGTTTAAAGCAAAAGCGATTAACCCCCAGACTGATTGCTGGATCTTCCTACAGTTTGCAGACCAGGAGCTAGAGCCACTACTGAAGCTGCAAAATGGCTTCTGTGCAGCTGTTTTTTCAGCAGCTTTTTGCCCCTAGGGGAGGAAGCCACATGTTTCCCAAACATGGTCCCAAAGTCCATAGGGCATTAACCTCTCACTTTGTCCTAGGCATATCTGTGCTGATAATTCTGGAATCGCCACAATTGCTGGTGTTCTGGGGTTCCACCAGCCGGCTGAATGCCCGGCTGCCCTGGGGCTAAAACCTCGGACCTGGGCTCTGCTCTGCGGGCTGCGCTGGTTCCCAGTGCACTGTGCTGCCTGCTCTCAGAGCGCTGTGCTGGCTGCTCCCTGCAGGGTTGCTGGGCTGTCCTCAGCAGGAGGTTAGCTTCTCTGTGCTGTTCTGTGGGTGCTGTCGCTCCAGAAGTTGTTCGGAGCTCCCTTTCACATTGTTTGAAATTTGTTTGGGGCAGAGCACATTGGAAATGCTGTTTCTACTCTGCCATCTTGGCTCTGCCCCCTGATTTTATTTTTAAAGAGAGAAGACTGAAACTGCTACTTTTTGATAACAAGTTCATCCATTTCAGTACAATAGAAAATTAGAATAAAAAATGTAAAAGTCAGAAATAAACTCAGAAATCATTTGACTTTTTTTGCCTAAGGAAGAGTTCTTTATTGAACATTCCGAAAATTGATCACTAATCTCTTACTGAAACCTTACAATGATGGATGGCATCCTAACTACTGAGGCAACCTATTCTTTTTTTGGATCACTTTATTTGTTAGACTCACATGACCTCAAAACATGTCTCTGTGCAACTTACATTCATTACTATGTCAGCTCTCTGAGAGCCCAGGAAACAATATACTATCTTAAACATTATGCTTCTCCAAAGCCTTGAAAACAGCTCTCATACCCTGCCCTCAAGTCTTCTCTGAGATAAACATTCTCAGTTGCAAAGACTGATATTTATGCAAATGATATGGTCTTAATTCTTTCCTGATCCTGGATTTCCTTTCTGTATTCTCCAGTTTTAGTTATTCCTAAAAATGTGGTGCCTATAATTGAACACAATATTTCAGATATGCTCTTATCCTTGAAATTCAGCAGATTCATCATCTCCTCTGTTTTTGGAAGCTAGGATTCTATTTTCTCTTTAGATAGCCCATTTCTTTTTCAACAGAAGGGTCTACAAGGTAAGACGTTTGTTTTTCAGAACTCATAATAAGCCTATTTTAAGTACAAATGTTTTAGCCTATGGGTTTCCACCTAACATTTCTCTGAACAATATTAAATAGATGTTGCCAAATTCTTTATTGTATTAGACTATATTCAAACTTCAGCCTTCCTTTATCATAAAGCTAAGATGGCCTCATAACTTTCTCCAAGATTTTCAACATAAATTGAAATTAAATTTCACTTTTCTAGATGTTACTCATCATTGTAGCCTGTCCTGGTTTTGTTGTTGTTGCTGTTGTTTTTATCTCTTGAATCTTGTCCAGTGCATTAATTATGCCTCTTTGCTTTATGGCATTTACAAAATTTACTGGCATACCATTTATTCTTTTATACTAATAAATGCTAAAAATATTGACAGTCAATATTTCTTTACTAGTTAGGAAGAATGAGTTCCAAAATTGATTACTTGGTGGTTTTCTTCATTTTTTTTTTGTAGAATAAAATCACCATTACATAAATAGTAACACACACAGACACATAGACACATGCACACACAAACACACACACATATATGTGTATATATATATCAGTATCTGTATTTTACTTGAGAATAACTTTATTTATCTATTTAATACACCCATGCTACTACCTAAAGCCATCCATCACTGTTCTGCCAGTTTTCCATCTAAACTAATTTACTGATTTGGGAAGAGTATTATAGTATGTCACACCATAATGGATTCTCATTTTTTATTCCTTTTTTAAAAAATTATTAACTTTCAGTTTTAGCTTTCCCTCACCTATCTTTCCCTATAAAATCTCTACCTTTTTCTCTGAGAGTCTCTCTTTTTGCCAAAAAATGAAAAAAGGGAGAAAAAGTCAGCATAATTAGTTCATCAAACAAGTCTACCATTATGTACAATATTTCATACAAAGAGTTCCCTCACTACTGCAAAAAGAAGGAGCTTTGTTTTTATATCTTCTTTGTGAACTTTGAAGATTCAAAAGCTTCAGTTTCAATAATTTCATCTTTCTTCTATTTAATTTTTTTCTAATCATTATGTACATTATTTTCCTCATTATGTCAAGCTTACTTTATATCACTCCATATATCTTCTCATGAATCTCTAAAATGATGATAATCATTATTTCTTATGGTGTAAAAGAATAATATTCTATTATGTTTTCATATATTATTTATTCTTCATCTGATGAATACTTACTTTTTTGTTCTTTTTTAAAAGTTAAAGTTTATAAATAAGACAATGCTACTATAAGCACTTTCATATGTATGGTACTTTTCATGTTATTATTAATATCTTTAAGGTATTTGCTTAACAGTGAGATTCATGGGTTAAAGAATACGGATATTTTAGTCCCTTTCTTAGCATAATTCCCAGTACATGTCCATAGCCGCTGAATCAGCTCCACTAAAATATGTTTTTTGTTTGTTTGTTTGTTTGTTTTTGCAACTCCTCCAACATTGACTCTTTCAATCGTTTCTCATTGCCATTCTCACATGAGCATTTCTCCATCTTGGACAATACTATTTCTCCACATCTTTAAATTACTCTGTTCCTTTAAAATGAGATATATCCTTGCATTGTTATATCCAAGTATCCACTAAATCCCACTAAATCTTAATAGAATTAAGCTTACTTGTTTATATTAAGGTCTATAGTTCACTTTAATGACTAACCATACTTTTAATTTTTATATTGACACAAATCTAATTTTACTATTATTGTTATTCTTACATCTTCTATCCTGTGAATTATTACTAAAGCTCTCCACTGATATTTTTCTTATTGTATCATAATCCTATTTTGTGTCATTATAGGTGAGCAATTTCATCTCTGAACACTAGTTTCTGTTTAAAGTTTTCTTGATCATACCTACAAGTGTTTGACCTTAATTTCTAATAGCTATTTAGTTTTTATAGCCCTGTAAATATCCCAACTTCAATCAGCAGCAATAACACAAACTGTGGCCCTCTGGTTTTATTCACATTCATGATACTTCTGCGTCTTTATGCTTATTAGGTGCTTTTCTTGATAAAACCAGAAGCAACAAAAGTTATAAAAAATTTTATTTCAATTAAAAAGATGAATTTAAGGGGTATAGACTGACATGCTTGGTAAGAGAGATGGCCTATGTAAAGGCCTGAAAAGGTAAACTACAGAAGCAAACCGTAAGACAAACAAGTGACCCAAAAGATCTGAACTCATGTCCTAACTTCCCTTCT
Organism: Gymnobelideus leadbeateri; assembly: GCA_011680675.1. NCBI lineage: Eukaryota > Metazoa > Chordata > Mammalia > Diprotodontia > Petauridae > Gymnobelideus > Gymnobelideus leadbeateri. The sequence continues at coordinate 75,935 of WOXC01009006.1, forward strand.
GTTATAAATGAAGAAACAACAGACTACAAGTCAGGAATTCCTGCTCTTATTCTATCAAGAATTTGGTTCCTTTGACTGTACAAGAAACTTTATTCTGGAAATATATTGAATTTTACACTTTGAATGAATCATTTCTTTGTTATAAAATGGATAGCAGATTTCATCATCTCTCCTCTGTAGCTATGTTAATAGTCAGTTAACAGGGATAGAAACCCAGGTTTTTTAGAGTAACAATAAAAAAAAATTCCAAATCATCAACTGTTAGATAAATGCAAATTAAAGCAATTCCAACATTCCAATTCATACCCCTCCAAATGGATATGTGATTAAAAAAAAAAGAAAAAGAAAAATTACAGTTATTGTAGGGTCTGTGGAAAAAGAGACTAATAAGTTTTGGAAAATTCCTGAAAAATAAGCATTATTAGAGGCTCTGTAAATTGTCCAAACATTCTGGAAGCCAGAAAGCAGAGATGGGGAGGGGAGAGCATTCCCGGCTTGGGGGAAGAGGCAGGGAAAAATCTTGAGCAGAGAGAGATGGAGCATCTTGTTCTTAGAACAGCCAGAGTCACTGAATTGAAGAGTCTGAGGGGGAGGCAGAAGGGAGCCAGTGGAGGTGACTAAATGGAGGGATGTGTGGAGCACAGGTGGAGACTTGAGGCAGGCTCTGTCCAGGTATGAAGTGCTGAAGGTGCTAGCAGTGTCAGGGGAGAGAAGCTCTGCATTACCTGGCAATGATGCCTTGTGCAAGTCACTGAGCCTTTGACCCAGTTGTAGTATTCTACTCTTATGTGTAAAAACAATGAAAGAAAAAAGGAAAATGTACTATAAGAACAAAAATATTTAGAGCAGCTTTTTATTATTTTTTTTTTTTGGTGGTGGATAAACAAAACAATAAAACAACCCTGAAAACTAAGATGATGCTCTTCAATTGGGAAATTAATTTCCAAATTGAGGTACATGAATGTGCCACTACTATGTTATAAGAAATGAGATAGCTATTTGTTTTATAATATATATGGGAGGAAATATATGAAGTGATGAATATATAGAAAATTTCATACTATAACAATTAACATTATTAAAATAAAAAAATTCAAAGACTTTTACAAACTGATATAGACTAAAATGAATAGAACCAGGGGGAACAAGATATATAATAACAACAATATTTTATTTTATTATTTTATTTTACTTATTTATTTATTTTTTTGGAGGGCAATTGGGGTTAAGTAACTTGCCCAAGGTCATACAGCTAGGTTTTTGTGTGTGTATGTGCATTAAGTGTCTGAGGCCAGATCTGAACTGAGGTCCTTCTGACTCCAGGGCAGACGCTCTACTCACTGCACCACCTAGCCACCCCCAATAACATTATTTTAAAGCCAATTAATTTTGAGAGCTGTAAGAACTCTGATCAGCACAATGACCTTATTAAGTGTTTCATGCCATATTTATCTCTTATATTCTCTATAGGAATTAAAACCCACACCACACAGCTTAGGATTTAATTACAGATGGGTTATATGTCTATTTTATGTTGTGTATATAATTATTGATTTTTTAACAGTGCCATGTATTTCTGTATTTCTTTCAATCTTCTTTTTCCATATCCTGCCACACTTCTCTCTACCACCATGTTCGCTATCGTGGGCCCCAAACAGGTGCCTAATAAAATCTTTTGAGTTATGTTGAAATGTACTTCATAAAAAGCCTTGCACATGAAGATTTCAATAACAAAAGAATGTTTCTTCCTCTTGTCTCATTATTTTCCTTTCCCTTGATATTATCATATCAAAATATAACATTTAGTAAGAGGTTTTTGTGAAACATTATCACAGAGCCTGTAATCCATTTTTCACCTACTCTTCTGTTTTTCCCTCACTGGTTTCCTTGCCAAATCTATATTCCTGAAATGCAATTGGCCAGACATAAGTGAAAAAAAAAAGCAATGATCAATTTTACTAATGAGGTGTAATAATTATACCACCTGTAATATTATAATCAGATACTGTTTTCTGGGGCTACCATTGTATGAGCTTTATTTGATGACCTTTTAAATTTAATGATGTGAGTTAAATAGAAAGGGATTTGATGAGAGCTCACCAGTTCACTGACTCCCCTTTTCAGGTTTGAATTATATCTTAAATTAAAAAAAATTAATAAAGATTATTATTAAAACCTAACTATTTCATTCTAAGTTGGCCTAAATGCCTGCTTCATTGAATGAAATGTATGAATTACAAATGTTTTAAAAATACAGTTTCATTACTTAATACACATAAGAAACTAATAAAGAGGAGATACTGCCAGATGTCTTAGGAATAGCTATTTAACTATATATTGGTTTTGCTGAGTCATTTTCAATTATGCTCAATTCTTTGTGACCCCACTTGTGGTTTCTTGGCAGAGGTACTAGAATGGCTTTCCTTTCCTTCTTCATCTCATTTTACAGATGAGGAAACTGAGGCAAACTGGCATAAGTGTTTTGCCCAAGGTCACACAATTAGTAAGTTTTTGATGTCAAAATTGGACTCAGGAAAAGACTTTTCTAGATTTTAGGTCAGGTTCTCTATCTATTGCATCACTAGTTGCCAATTTTGTCACATGTTTGCAAAAAATGAAATACGTTAATATACTTAAAGACTATCTTTCCCTTGGTTTTATTGCTTAGTTTTATTACTTTATTTTATTGCTTGTTTTATTACTTTATTCATTAAACCATCCTTCACAGAAGATACACAACTCTACTCAATATTTATAATTTCTGAGTGAATGATTTGCAAATGCTATAGGCATAGATTTCAAAAGATCATTTGAAAATATTTCTGTTGTTATCCTTGTTGACAAAATGGAAGAGTGATACATACTAGTAGAGGCAGGTGGAATCAAAATTGGCTGGATACTTCATACATATAATCTTACTTGGTCTCAGAAAGAGGTCTCTAAGGCAATATTCCAAGCAGTTGTCCTTGGCCAAATGTTATGAATAGGTTATTAATAACTTGTATGAATATATCAACCATGATTTTTTCAATTTTTTATTGATGAAAAAGTTATGTTGCATTGCTACTACAGTGAATGACAGAGGACATTAAAAACAAAATATTTTCATAAAATAGAAAAAGAAGTTAGCCAATGAAAGTGCAATTCTCAAAAGTCCAATATAGGCTTATTTACATAAGTTGAAATTTATTAGAGGTAAATGTAAACTGGTTAATTAAGGTTAAATAATTGTATAGCTATAAGTCAAGAAAGGATGAGTGTATGATAGATTACATAAAAGAAAATATGAAAGTTTTTGTGGACTATTCACATAATAGCAGTCAGAGGATTCTGAAAGCCCAAAAGTCAATGATAGACTATGAGGTTCAAAATCAAAGAAGTTATAAGCTGGCTTATCTGTGCCCTTAAAAGATGACTAATAAATGACACCAAAACTGAGAAGAGAGAAGTCTCACTCATGCCCAACTACTCTGTCTCCCATTAATTTATACTACTTACCAAAGCGAACCTCAAAAACATTATTTACTCAGTTGTGATGAAGCATCAAAACTGGTCACTAAAGAAAGAGGGGAAGTCATACAAATTACCAGAGACATCACTACCTCAGACCCTTACTAAAACTGTAGTAAACTGCTGAATGTTGCTGGTAGATGTTGCTCCACAATACTTATAGGAGGTAATGCAAATTACTATTGTCTAGTCTGAATTGAACTTTTTGTGATATATAGTAATGCTTTCCCTTTGGCTGCTCTAAATATTATTCCATCTCTTCAAGACCCACAATGTCACCATGACACACTTCTCTCAGGAGATGAGCTCACCTCTTACTTTACATGTAAAATCATGAATATATATTATGAGTGTGCTTACTTACATTATTCAGGAAAAAAATGAAGCTTTCATTTATATAGGAAAATCCAGGCGGAGCAAATTCATTCTACTTCTGTAGTTAGTATGTGAACTTCTCAGAAACATAGTCTTAGAGAATAGCTTAGAGACTGAGAAGTTAAGTGACTTATCCAGCTTCACACAAAAAAGATATGTAAGAGTCAGGATTTGAACTCACATCTTTCCTTTTTTTTTTTTTTTTTTGCTTTTTGGAGGGCATTTGGGGTTAAGTGACTTGCCCAAAGTCACACGGCTAATAATTGTGTCAAGTGTCTGAGGCTGGATTTGACCTCAGGTCCTCCTGACTCCAGGGCTAGTGCTCTATTCACTGTGCCACCTAGCCACCCCTGAACTCACACCTTTCAAGAACAATTCATGTCAGTAATTCCATCTTGCCTCTCTACTTCTTTTATTGAACACATCACCATCATCTCTTGCTTTGCTCCATTCAGATTATTTTTTAAATTAAATTTTATATTTATTTTTAGTTTACATCATTCATTTTTGTCAAGATTTTGAGTTACAAATGTTTTCCTGTCTTTTCCCTACCCACCACTCTAAAACCATGATCCCACTGCATACCCATTCTCCCAGTCTGCTCACTCCTATATCTTCCCCCACTCCTCCTTCAACTTTCCAGTAGGGCTGTATGGATCTCCATACCCCAGTGCCTGTGTATCTTATTTCCCTGTTGCATGTAAATAATAATAATAATAATAATAATAAACATTTGATTATACAACTTTGAATTCCAGATTCTTTCCCTTCCTCCCTCATCACCCACCCTTACTGGGAAGATAAGAAATCCAATATAAGTAGTGGATGAGTATCTACACAAACATTTCCATAGTGGATATATAGTGAAAGACTGAATATACATTTCTCTCCATCCTATTCCACCCCACTCTTGTTCTATTCTCTACTTTAACCCTATCCCTTTTCAAAAGCCTATGCCACTAACTTCCCTCCCCCCCGCCCCTAACCAGCCTTCCCCTCCATCATCCTCCCTCTCATCCTCTTACCCTCTACTCTCCTGTAGGGTGAGATACCCTATTTAGTGTGTATGTCATTCCTTCCCTAAGCCAAATTCAATGAGAGTAAGGTTGACCCATTCCCTTTTGCCTTCCTGTTTTTCCTCTCCATTGTAACAGTTTTCCCTTGCCTCTTCTATATGTGATAATTTACCCTATTCTGTCTCTCCCCATCTCCCCTCATTATATTCCTCTCTCAATTCTCAATTTCACATTTTACACATTATCCCTTCGTATTCAACTGGTCCTGTGCCCTCTGTCTATGTATACCTGTACACATATATACACACACTCATATATGTACTCAAAAGCCCAAATACCCTCCTATATAGACACACACACACACACACACACACACACACACACACACATATATATATATATATATATATATTACCTTCAACTATTCTCCTACTGAGAAAAGTTTCATAAGTTACAATTATTGTTTTTTTCCATGTAGGAATGTAAACAGTTCAACTTTGACAAGTTCCTTATGATTCCTTTTCCCTATTTACCTTCTCATGCTGTTTTTGCTTCTTTGGATATGAATGTAAAATTTTCTATTCAACTCTGTTTTTTTCATCAAGAATGCCTGAAAGTTGTCTATGACCCTATTTTCCCCTGAAACATGATACTTTGTTTTTATCATGATTTTTGGTTTTAATCCCAGCTCCTTTGACCTCTGAAATATCATATTCCAAGCCTTTTTTTAAAATGCTTTGTTAACTTCTGGTTTGCATCGTTCATTTCTGTCAGATTTTGAGTTACATTTTTCCCCATTTTTCCCCTACCCCCAACCCCAGAAAAGCTGTCCCACAGGATATCCCCTAATCCAATCTGCTCTCTCCCATCTCTTCTCCCATATCCCCTTCAATTTTTCCAGTTGGGCAAGGTGAATCCCCTTGCCCCAAACCCTGCATATCTTATCTCCCAATTATATGTAAAATAGTATTTATATATATTTAAAACGTTTGATTTTAAAATTTCGAATTCCAGATTCATTGCCTTCCTCCGTTTTTAACCACTCTTGCTGGGAAGATAAGCAATTCAGTATATGTTGTACACATGTAGCTATGCAAAACATTACCATGGTAGATATATTGTAAAAGACTGACTATATTTCCCTCCCTCCCATCCCACCTCACACCTGGTACACACCCCACTTTGATCCTTTCCCTTTTCAAAAGTGGGTGCTTCAAACTTCCCTGCCCCCCCCCAGGCTGCACTCCCTTCCATAATCTCCCCCACATCCCCCTCCTCCTACTATCCTGTAGGGTGAGATATCCCATTTAGTATGAATATGATTCTCTCCCTGAGCCAAATTCAATGAGAATAAGGTTTTGCCTTTTTGCCTTCCTGTTCTTCCCCTCCCCTGCAACCACTTCCCCTTGCCTATTCTACATGAGATAGTTTACCCCTTACTGTCTTTCCCCATCTCCTCTCCTTATTTTCCTCTCTAAACTCTCAATTTCACACCTTAAGTATCATCCCTTCCCATTAAATTTGACCTGTGCCTTCTATCTATATATACCTATAAACATTTATACACACATTCACATATATATTCATATGCCCATATTCCCTTCTTCAGCTATTTTCATACTGAGAAAGGTTTCATCAATTACAGTTATTGTTTTTCCATGTAGGAAAGTAACTAGTTCAACTTTGATTAGTTCAATTTGATTTCTTTTCCCTGTTTACTATCTCAAACATTTCTTGCTTCTTGTGTCTGAATGTCAAATTTTCTATTCTACTCTGGTTTTACCCTCAACAATGCTTGAAAGTCTTCTATTCCACTGAATGACAATATTTTCCCCTGAAACATGATACTCGGTTTTGCTGGGTAGGTGATTCTTGGTTTTAATCCCAGCTCACTTGCCCTATGGAATATCATATTCCATACCCTTCTATCCCTCAGGGGGATAGAAGCTGATTAGCTGCCAGATCCTGTGTTATCCTGATTGTGTTTCCACAATATTGAAATTGTTTCTTCCTGGATGCTTGCAATATTCTCTCCTTCATCTGGGAATTCTGGAACCTGGCTACAATATTCCTAGGAGTTTTCTTTTTGGGATCTTTTCCAGGAAGTTTTTGGTGGATTCTTTCAACCTCTATTTTGCCCTCTGGTTCTAAAACCATCAGGGCAATTTTCCTTGAGAATTTCTTGAAGCATAATTTCTAGATTTTTCTTTGATGGTGGTTTTCAGGTAGTCTAATTATTTTTCGATTATCTCTCCTGGATCTATTTTCCAGGGCAGTGGTTTTTCCCGTGAGATATTTCACATTGCTTTCTATCCTTTCATTTGTTTGGATCTATTTAATAACATCTTGATTTCTCATAAAGTCACTAACTTCCATTTGCTCCAGTCTGATTATGAAGGAATGATTCTCCTCAGTGACCTTTTGAGATTCTTTTTCTATCTGGCAAATTAGGCTTTTTAAGGCATTCTTCTCCTCATTGCCTTTTTGAGCCTCTTTTACTGTTTGAGTTAGTCTATTTTTTAAAAGCAATTGGGGTTAAGTAACTTGCTCAAGGTTACACAGCTAGTCTTTATTTATGTGTGGGTGCTCATTTTCTGAGGCCGGTTTAGATCTCAGGTCATCCCAACTCTGAGGCTGGCACTCTTACTCACTGCGCCACCTAGCCACCCTTGTGTTAGTCTATTTTTAAGGAGTTATTTTCCTCAGTCATGCTGTTGACTCTCATTTTATACTTTTCTTGCATTGTTCTCATTTCTCTTCCCAATTTTTCCCCTACTTCTCTTATCTGCTTCTTAAGGTCCTCCATGGTCTGCTACCAGCTCCTATTTTCATTTGGGGCTTTTGGTTCAGGGTTTCTGACCTGTTAGTCCGCCTTCTATTCCATGCTTTGATCCTCTTTGCCCCCAAAACAGGAGTCTATTGTTGCATTTTTCTGTTTACTTTGTTTCCTTTGCCTAGGCATGTTGGCACTCAATTACTTGATTTTTGGGTTTGTTGCCACAGTAGTACTCTGCCACCAGCCAGGGGAACTTCTGTCCCAAACATTGGGGTTTTCTCAACTGCCAGAGGTATTTTTTGCGTGGCCTCTCTCAAGCTGCCACACACTCTGGCAAGACATCCACCCCAAGACCTCCACCCCAGACTGCAATCCAGATCCAAGAAGTGAAATGCAAGAGCAATTATCCCCCCAGGCTGATCACTGGATCCCACTACAGTTTGTAGGCCAGGAGCTAAAGCTGCAATGTGGCAATGTGGCAAAAGCTGTGCTGGCTCCTCAGTGTCTTCCTGCTCCCAGGGGAAGTAGCTAACGCATTCTCCCAACCAGTCCAAAAGTCCACAGGGCACTGACTTCTCACTTTGTCCTAGGCATCTATGTGTTGATAATTCTGGAAACAGCCACAGCTGCTGGTTTTCTGGGGTCCCTCCAGCTGGCTGCTGGTCTGGCTGCCCTGGGGCTAAAAACTCTGACTCGTGCATGCCTGGGCTGGGCTCCCAGAGCACTGAGCTCACCACACCCTGCCAGGCTATTGGGCTGTCCTCAGGGGGAGGTTAGCTTCTCTGTGTCATTTTGTGGGTTCTAGAGCCCCAGAGGTCATTCATCGTGCATGTTTTACATAGTTTTGAAGTGGTGTAGGCTGGAGCTCCACAGAAGTGCTGTTTCTACTCTGCTATCTTGACTTCACACCCCATATTCCAATCCTTTTGATCCCGCAATGCAGAAGTTGTCAGATCCTGTGTTATCCTGATTGTGTTTCCACCATATTTAAATTGTTTCTTACTGGCTGCTTGTAATATTTTTCTCCTTGATCTGAGAACTCCAGAACCAGGCTAGAATATTCCTAGGAGTTTTTTTTTTTTACACAATTTACATTTGAATTAGCAGTAATCATCTCTTAGGTCACATTTTCCAGGTACATAAGAAAATCACAATGTAATCTCAAAGTACAATAGTCCAAGTCTTCCACTCATGGGGCAAATTCTTGATTAACTCAGTCACTTTTCAGTAGTTTCAAAATACATGGTCAAAGTCTTCCACTCACTGGGCAAAGTCTTGATTAAGTCAATGTCACTTATCATTAACAATATCTCAAAATAATCAAAGTACAATCAGTCTCTTATTCAGCAAAGTCTTACTAAGTATGCCCATAGCGTAGACAATTTACACTTGAATTAGCACTAAACATCTCTTAGATCACATTTTCAAGGTACATAACTAGAGTTACCAAAGTGGCCACTGGGCCTTAAACGAACACTAAATACAAAGCATTATCACATCAATTCAAAACAAGGGTCCAAATAAAGTTCTCTTGGGAGGAGGGGGGTGGTCCTTTCCATAACACTGTTCCAGCCCCTGCTTCCAAGTCCTGAGAGGGGGCTGGACAACAAAACCAATGTGGGCTTCTTGGGGGTCCATAGTACTTCACCCCACCCTCCATAGTCACAAGTCCATCCTCTCCCTTGGTCCCAAACTGTGGGATGAAGCAAGTAAACACATTCAGTGCCCCTGCTTTGCCACACAGTCCTTATCTTGCCCTGTGGCTGAATGTCAAACTCCTGGGTTCCTTCTCCTCTAGCAGAAGGCAGCAGCTCCTGGCTTCTCCACAGGTCTCCATGAAGGCAGCTCACCATTCCTGCTCTCAGCTCATTGAAGTCAGCATGCAGGCCGTTCTTCTCTCCTGCTCCATGGCTCCACAGAATCACAGCTACCACAACTGGGAAACAAACAATTATCCCAGCCCCCATACTTTCCTTTTACTTAGCCAATCCCATCCCTCGTCACCATTTTGTAGTGGCAAGCACTCCAACATCCCCAAGGTGGCTGCCAACACAGGTTCTTAGATCTGCTTTTGTAAAGGAAAGCAACTCAAAATCGGTTAACAAACTCATTTTAATCAATCAAACATATATTACCTAGTTCAGGGGGAAAAAGCTAAGCACCCCAAACTTCAGAGTATACATACATATCAAACAGACAGGCTTTCAAACTGTCCAATCATTATCAATACCAAAATCACAGTTACCAGAGAGGGAAGCGTCAACATCTGGGTTTTCAAAGCCAGGTCACTCTCAATGGCTGCCCAGAGTCTCATCTGATCAAATCACACAACACTTCTCAAAGTGAGTCCCAAAGCAAAGCCTCCCATCAGAGGCTTTATATAGCCTTCTCCTGGCTCAGAGAATGCAACAACCTTCTTGACCCACTGACCAATCACAAAATATCAAGGTGTGGGCTTTCCTGAAAAACAAGCCTTCCACCACAGGCTCCAGGTGCACTTAACCTAGGGGCAGGGAAGATCTTTAAATCTGCATTTCCATTATCACAAATGAGCATTGTTTCCCATGGGCTATTCCTATTCTTCCTAATGGTTAAATATCTTCTAGTTAAAGACTTGTGTGGAAGTTCTTTTTCTGCTAAGAAACCCCAATTCAATATGTAGGGTGTTGCATGCTTAGAGAATCAATATATGCATTTCTCAGTGAGCTAAATTTGTAACTCAAGCTACACCTGGTGTGTATCATAGAATTTTTTTTTAATTAATTTATTAGTTTAGTTTCAGTTGACAAGATTCAATTCCTTAGTTCCTTGATTTTCAAATTTCCTTTACTTCCCTCCCCCCTCCCCTCATGACATCATATAGTACAGTATAGGGTCTGCAAATGCATTCATATTAAACATTATTCCAATTACAAAGGCATATTGTACTAGGTGGGATGAAAGATGGTAAGGAAGAAGTACAACCAAACAATGAGAAGAACAAGATCATTTAGTTTGCTTCCATCAGGATTCAGGCTCAGTTCTTTCTAGTTATATCTCTGGATGGCACATTTCTCACTTTCTTGAGTCATTCGGGATTAACTTATATCACTGCATTGCTGAAAAGAGTCCAGTCTGTCATAGTTGGTCGTCACAGATATGGTATGTCTGTGATTGTATACAAATTTCTTCTGATTCTACTCTTCTCGCTCAGCATCAGTTTGTATAAGTCTCTCCAGGTAATTATGAAATCCGTCACCTCCTAGTTTCTTATAGCACAATAAAATTCCATTACATTCATATACCACAACTTGTTTAGCCATTCCCCAATTGATGGGCACCCCTTTAGTTTCCAATTCTTTGCAACCACAAAAAGGGCTGCTAAAAATATTTTTGTACATATGGTTCTTCCTCCCACTACTATGATCTCTTTGGGATATAACCCTAGGAGTGGTATGGCTGGGTCAAAGGGTATGAAATTATTTATAATCCTTTGGGCATAATTCCAGATTGCTCTCCAGAATGGTTGGATAAGTTCACAACTCCACCAGCAATGTATTAGTGTTCCAATTTGTCCACATCCTCTCCAGCATTTGTCACTTTCTTGTTTTGTCATCTTAGCCAATCTGACTGGAGAGATGTGGTATCTGTATCATAGAATTTTAAGCAATAATACTATCTCTCATCTTTCTTTCACATTCCAGTCCAACATCTTCAACAGCCTAATGTATAGTTCCAACTGAATGCTTGTTTTCTCCTTTTTATGGATAATACCTCTCAAGTGCAGTATGTCTTTTCAAGTTCTTCCAGTAAATCAATTTTTCCGACTTTCTTCTTTCTGTTGATGGCACTACTATCTTCCCATCCACCTCTGGTTGAAAATATAAAATCTTCCTTGATCCTGTATCATCTTGATATAGGATAAATCAGAGAAAATCAATACAGGGAAAGCATAAACTTTAGAGAGGGGTAGAGGAAGGCTTCTTTTATAAAGTAAGATTTGGGTTGGGCCTTGAAAAGAGCCAGGGAAAGCAGGAGTCAGAGAGAGAAAGGATAAAAGTCCAGGAATGAGAAACAATCTGTTAAAATGTTCAGGAATCCAGTGATAGCATGTATTCTGCCAGTGGTAATGGATCACAGAACATCTGAAGGTGACTAAAAGGAATTATTGAAGGAATTTTTCAAAGAGAGAAGTTTAAACTTGATTTAAAGAACACATTTTCTAACAATGATTGCTATCACAAACTGGAATGAGTTGTCTCTGGAGATTTTTAATTTTCCTTCCCTAAAGGACAATGGTTAAATGATAGATGATCACACCTAGCAAGAAATTTCTATACAAAAATATGGATAAGATTATGGATGTATTCTCTATCTGAGAGTGTTTGATTCTTTGACATACAAAGGGACAGAGATTCCTTCTCTGATATGTTTGTTTACATTAACATATTTTGATTCCATTGTTTTGGTTCAGTGTAGATGAGTAGGAGGGAATCAGTATAGAATTGGTGAATTAGGCATGACTGACTATAGCTACTTGACAAAGGAATTAGTAAGGCTGTAATATTCATGAAAATCATCAATATGTTTATATGGCACAAATTATGATCACTCCCCTCTCTGAAATAATAAATTCTTTATGGAGTCACAAATAAAATATATTAAGTATATTTTATATGATCTATTATAAAAATATTACTGTTTTACCTGCCATAGTTAGAGAGATTTGCTATGAAAAGTAGAAGCAAGGATATGATTATAATACCATTAAGACTATTCTTGGGGCTGACCCAAGATGGTGTAGTAGAAACAGGATTTCTTTGGGGCTCCTTCTTCCTCCTCCTACAATACATATAAAAAATGACTCTAAACAAACTTTAGAGCTACACAACCCACAAAGTGGCAGAGATAAACTAACCTCCCACTGAAGACAGTCTGGCAGACTGGCAGGAAGTGGCCTGCACAACAGGCTGGGAACAGAGCCCAGTCCCACTGTGAGTCTGAGATTTTAGCCTTAGGGCAGCCCAAACAGCTGCCAATAGAGGGACTTCAGGAGAGTGGACCAACAGCAACTGTGGCAGTTTTCAGAATTATCAATCCATAAATACCAAAGACAAACTGATAAGTCAGTAGATTTTGGGAACACAGAGTTTGGGAGTGCAGTCTGGGCTCTGCCCCCAGGGTGAGAAGTGGCTGAGGAGCAGTGGGTACAGCCCCATTACTACTTTAGAGCTCCTGGCCTGCAGATTAGAGGGAACAAGCAACCAGACTGAGGAGGTAAATCACATGTGTTTCAACCTGCTTGGATCTGGATCTCTGAACTGTGTGGAAGTCCTGGGGGCCAAGACCAGTGTTCCAGAGCCAGTGGAGGCTGCTGAGAGAGCACCCATCTAATAGCTCAGGCAGCTGTGAAAACTCCAGTGATTTAGGACAAAACTTTCCTATCTGAAAGCAGTTCTACTGTGGCAAAAAGCTCAAGAGTCAAATGCTTGAGTGGCAACATGAGCAAGCAGGGGAAGTGGGGAAAGCACAGTCATCTGACTTTGAATTCCATTTTTAGGGACAAAAAGGATGAAGGCATGGAGCAGGAGGAAGACAACAAAGTCAGAACTCTTGCACTCAAAATTTACAAGAAAATTATGAATTGGTTACAGGTTATAGAGGAGCTTAAGAAGGATTTTGAAAACCAAATAAGAGAAGTGGAAGAAAAACTGGGAAGAGAAATGAGAATGATGCAAGAAAATCAAGAAAAGAGAGTCAACAACCTGACTGAAGAAAATAACATATTAAATAAATAGACTAGGGGCAGCTAAGTGGTGCAGTGAATAGAGCCCTGGCCCTGGAGTCAGAAGGACCTGAGTTCGGATCTGGCCTCAGGCACTTAACACACACACAAACCAAACCTAGCCATGGTGACCTTGGGCAGGTTACTTAACCCCAATTACCCTCCAAAAAGCAAAAAAAAAAAAAAATAGACTAAATCAAATGGCAAAAGAGGCTCAAAAAGCCAATGAGGAGAAGAATGCCTTAAATAGTCAAATTTGACAGATGGAAAAAGAGTCACTGAAGAGCATAATTCCTTCAGAATTACATTGGAGCAAATGGAAGCTAGTGACTTTATGGGAAATCAAGATCCTATTAAACAGATCCAAACAAATGAAAAAATAGAAGGCAATGTGAGATATCTATTGGAAAAACCACTGACCTGGAAAATACATTAAGGAGAGATAATTTAAAAATTGTTGGACTACTTGAAAGCCATGATTAAAAAACAAACAAAAAACCTGGAGATCACACTTCAAAAAATTCTCAAGGAAAATTTCCTTGATGTTTTAGAATGAGAGGGCAAAGTAGAGGTTCAAAGTATCCACTAATCACCTCCTGTAAAGGATCCCCCAAAAAACTCAAAGTTTCCGGAGTTCCCAGACTAAGGAGAAAATATTACAAGCAGCCTGGAAGAAACAATTTGAATACTGTGGAAACACTATAAGGATAACACAGGATGTGGCAGCTTCTACCCTGAGGGACAGACAGGCTTGGAATATGATATTCCAGAGGTTAAAGGAGCTAAGATTAAAACCAAGAATCACCTACCCATAAAAACTGAATATCATGTTCCGGGAGAAAATAGGGTCATTCAATGGAATAGAGGATTTTCAAGCATTCATGATGAAAAAAACTAGTTGAATAGAAAATTTGACATTCAGATACAAGAAGCAAGAGATGCTTGAGAAGATAAACAGGGAAAATAAATCATAAGGAACTTATCTAAGTTGAACTATTTACATTACTACATGGAAAAAATGATAATTGTAACTTATGAAACTTTTCTCAGTATGAGAATAATTGAAGGGAATAGAAATGTGTGTATGTATGTGTATATATATATGTATATATGTGTATGTATATATATGTATGTGTATATATGTATACACATACACACATATATATACATATATGTATACATACATATATAAGTCAATATAGGAGGGCATATCGGTGTATGAATGCATATGTGTATGTTTATGTGTACAGGTATACATAGACAGAGGGCACAGGACCAATTGAATACAAAGGGATACTACCTGAAATTGAGAAGTGAGAGAGGAATATAATGAGAGGAGATGAGGAGAGACAGAATGGGGTAAATTATCTCATATAGAAGAGGCAAGGGAAAACTATTACAATGTAGGAGAAGAACAGCAAGGCAAAAGGGAATGAGTCAAAATTACTGTCATTGAATTTGGCTTCAGAAGGGGATGACATACACACTAAATAGGGAATTCACACTACAGTAAAGTGGAGAGGAAGGGGTTGAGAGGAAGAATGATGGAGGGGAGGAGTGGTTGGGAGGTTGAGGGACATTGGAAGCACACATTTTTGAAAAGGGCCAGGGTCAAAGTAGAGAATAGTACAAGTGGGAGGCAAGATAGGATGGAGGGAAACACATTCAGTCTTTCACAATATAGGAAGATTTTGCATAACTACATATATACAATCTCAATTGAAATGCTTATATTCTTAGTTAAGGTGGGTGAGGAGGGAGGAAGGGAAAGAATTTGAAATTCAAAGTTTTAAAATCAAAAGTTTAGAAAAAATAATCTATCTATCTATGTATATGTATGTACGTATATATATATATGTGTATATATATATATATATATATATATATATATATATATATATATATATATATATAATTTTTTCATGTAACTGGGAAATAAATATGATATACAGGCATGGGGGCATAGAGATCCATCTTGCCCTACTGGAAAGTCAGAGGGTGGATAGGGAAGGATGTAGGAGAGAGCAAATTAGGGTAGTGAATATTAAGTGGGATCAATGTTTTGGGGGAGTGGGTAGGGGAAAATGAGGAGAAAATTTGTACCTCAAAATTTTGTGGAAATGAATGATTTAAACTAAAAATAAACATAACAATTAATTCAAAAAAAAGAAGAAAAAAATCTGTTCTTCCAGGCCTAAACTTAAGAGCACTGTGACTTAACATAAGTATAGTGGGATAATATATCCTTATTTTTATTTTTTTTCAGGTAAAGTGAGCTAGATGTCTCAGTGGATAAAGTGTTAGGCCTAAAGTCACAAAAACCTATCTCCCTGAGTTCATATCTGGCTTCAGACATTTACTAGCTATAGAAAATTGGGCAATTCACTTAACTGTGTTTGCCTCAGATTATTCCTCTGTAAAATGAGCTAGAGAAGGAAATGGCAAATAATACCGGTATCTTTGCCATGAAAACCCCAAATGGGGTCATGAAGGGTTGCAAACAACTGAATAAGACTTACAGTTGACTTTTTTTTATACCTATATACCCTTCTTCAACTATGTTCATACTGAGAAAGGTTTCATCAGTTATAGTTATTGTTTTTCCATGTAGGAAAGTAAATAGTTCAACTTTGATTAGTTCAATTTGATTTCTTTTCCCTGTTTACTATCTCAAACATTTCTTGCTTCTTGTGTCTGAATGTCAAATTTTCTATTCTACTCTGGTTTTGCCCTCAACAATGCTTGAAAGTCCTCTATTCCACTGAATGACAATATTTTCCCCTGAAA
This sequence comes from Gymnobelideus leadbeateri, assembly GCA_011680675.1. Lineage (NCBI taxonomy): Eukaryota > Metazoa > Chordata > Mammalia > Diprotodontia > Petauridae > Gymnobelideus > Gymnobelideus leadbeateri. Next base: position 92,163 of record WOXC01009006.1, read on the forward strand.
CATGATACTCGGTTTTGCTGGGTAGGTGATTCTTGGTTTTAATCCCAGCTCTTTTGCCCTCTGGAATATCATATTCCATACCCTTCCATCCCTCAGGGTAGAAGCTGCCAGATCCTGTGTTGTCCTGATTGTGTTTCCACAATATTGAAATTGTTTCCTCCTGGATGCTTGTAATATTCTCTCCTTCATCTGGGAATTCTGGGACCTGGCTACAATATTCCTAGGAGTTTTCTTTTTGGGATCTTTTTCAGGAGGTGTTTGGTGGATTCTTTCAACCTCTATTTTGCCCTCTGGTTCTAAAACCATCAGGGCAATTTTCCTTGAGAATTTCTTGAAGAATGATTTCAAGGTTCTTTCTTTGATCATGCCTTTCAGGTAGTCCAATAATTTTTAGATTGTCTCTCCTGGATCTATTTTCCATGTCAATGGTTTTTCCCATTAAATATTTCATATTGCCTTTTATTCTTTCATTTGTTTCTATCTGCTTAACAGCATCTTGATTTCTCATAAAGTCACTAGCTTCCATTTGCTCCAGTCTAATTCTGAAGGAATGATTCTCCTCAGTGAGCTTTTGAGATTATTTTTCTATCTGGCAGATTAAACTTTTTTAAGGCATTCTTCTCCTCATTGCCTTTTTGAGCCTCTTTTGAAATTTGAGTTACTATTTTTTTAGATGTTATTTTCCTCAATCAGGCTGTTGACTCTCAATTCATACTTTTCTTGCATTGTTATCATTTCTCTTCACAATTTTCCCCCCACTTCTCTTATCTGCTTCTTAAGGTCCTCTATGGCCTATAACCATTTTCATTTGGGGCTTTTGGTGCGGGAGTTCTGCCCTCCCAGTTCTCCTTTTCCATGCTTCCATCCTCTTTGCCCCCAAAATAGGAGTCTAATGTTGAATTTTCCTGTTTATTTTGTTTCCTTTACCTAGGCTTGTTGTCACTCAATTACTTGACCTTTGGACTTGTTGCCACAGTAGAACTCTGCCACCAGCCACGGGAGCTTCTCTCCCAAACACTGTGGTTTTCCCAGCTGCTAGAAGTATTACTTGGGTGCCCTCTCTGAAGCCTCCACACTCTCTGGCAAGCTGGTCACACCCCTCAAGATCTACACCCCAAACCACATTCCAGATCTAAGAAGGTTAAAGCAAGAGCGATTACACCCAAGACTGATCGCATGGTCCCCCTATGCTCTGCAGGCCAGGAAGTGAAGCTGCAACATGGTGGCTGCACCACTGCTACTCAATGGCTTCTCACCCCCAGGGGAAAAAGCTGATGGCTTCCCAAATACTGGTACCAAAGTCCACAGGGTACTGACCTCTCACTTTGTCCTAGGCATCTATGTGTAGAAAATTCTGGAAATGCCATAGCTGCTGGTGTTCTGGAGTCCTTCCAGCCAGCTGCTGTTCCAGCCACCCTGGGGCTAAAACCTCTGACTCATGCATGCCTGGGCTCAGCTCCCAAAGTGCTATGCTTGCAGGTCCCTGATGGGCTGCTGGGCTGTCCTCAGCAGGATGTTAGCTTCTCTGTGTCATTTTGTGGTTTCTGGAGCACCGGAGTTTTTTCAGAGTCCCCATTTATTTACATTGGATGTGGTGTGGGCAGGAGAACCAGGGAAGTGCTGTTTCTACTCTGCCATATTGGCTCGGCCCCCAGGCTCTTTTTCATAATAATGACTTTCAAGTAATTCAGTAATTTTTAAATTATCTCTCCTGGATGTATTTTTCAGGTCAATGGTTTATTCAATGAGGTATTTCCCATTGCCTTCTATTTTTTTTTTTTGGATCTGTTTCATAGCATCTTGATTTCTTCTTAAGACATCAGCTTCCATTTCTTCTAATTTAATTTTAAAGGAATTATTCTCTTCAGTGAGTCTTTGAAATTCCTTTTCAATCTGGCAAATTTGGCTTCTTAACACATTCTTTTCATTGGCTTTTTGGGCCTCTTTTGCCATTTGAGTTAGTCTATTTTTTAAGGAGTTATTTTCTTCAAATATTTTTGTGTCTCCTTTAGCAAACTTTTGACTTACTCTTCATGATTTTCTTGCATCATTCTCATTTATCTTCCTAATTTTTCCTTCACTTCTCTTACTTGATTTTCAAAATCCTTCTTGAACTCCTCCATGACCTGTGACCAATTCACATTTTTCTTGGATGCTTTTGATGTAGGAGTTTTGACTTTGCTGTTTTCTTCTTGTTCTATGTTATTATCATCTTTGTTACCAAAAGTGATTCCATAATTTGATTTATTTTCCTTTGTTTGCTCTTCTTGCCATTCAATTACTTGACATTTGAGCTCTTTGCCATGGTAGGACTATACTTCCAGATTGGAGAATGCTGTGTCTGAAATTTCTTGGGTTTTCTGCAGCTATTGTCAACTTCTTCTTGGCACCTGCCTCAGAACTGTAAAAATTACTGCCTCTCCACAGCCTCAACAGTCTCTGCTACACTAGTGCTTTTCACCCCAGAACTAGTACCCAAAACTGCAACCCAGATCCAAGCAGGGCAAAGTAAGAGAATCCTGTCTCAGGGCCAGAAAAGAGATTCCATTAATTGCCCTCTGGTCAGCTACTTGGTTCCCCTAGGATTTGTGGGTCAGGATCTTTGGAAACAGCCTCCATGGCAGCCGCTGCAGAGGGCCACTAAAGGCTGCCAACTTCTCCACCCCTGGGATAGGGGCCAGACCATGCTCTTCTTTTACACATTTCCAACAGAGTTCCCACAGTGAACTTTTACTTTCTTTTTGCCCTTTATGGGTTTAGAAGTCTGGAAACCACCACTGCTGCCAGTGATTCACTCTTCTGAAATCTGCTCTGGCAAGGCAGTGCTGTGGGTATGCTCAGGTACACCTATGCGGCACTGTGCTCTGCCCCTAGATCCATGTGATACACTCTACCTATCTGTCTTCCAAGCTGCCTTCAGTGGGAGCTTTGTTTCTCTCTTTCAATTATTGGGTTCTATGGCTCTAAAATTTGTTTAGAGTGATGTTTTACAGGTATTGGATGTGGTTGGAGGGGGATTTCAAGTAAGTTCCTGCTTTTACTCTGCCATCGTGGCTCTGCCCCAATTTTTATTTTATTGTAAAGTAAATTCTACAAGGGATTACTCCACACCTCACTGAGATATTTGATTTAAAGAAAAAAAAATCAAACCATAATTTTAAAATTCAAAGTAGAGAACTTTCATGTCAATTACAAATTTAGTCTCTAGTTTACATTGCTATAAAATTTTGCAAGCTAGGAACAAAGAATTATCTACTTCCTATGTGTCTTCTATATGACTCCCCACTTGTGCACTTAGATATGCAGAAATATTTTATTTTGTAAGTTTTTCTAGTTTCACAGAAAAGTTTGCTATCTATCTTTCTACCTCTATCTACCTATATCTAGAACTGATTACACACACACACGCACACATACACAAATAGAATTGAATAATAATAGTAAAAAAGATACAAAAAAGAAAAACTTTAAGAAAACATGAAATATATAGAACATTTTCAGAAAAAAAAAGATATCATGAAAGCACCTTTTCACTACTTTTTAAAAATTAATAAATGATTAAAATTTTATATAACAGGAAGTCAAGGAGTCATATTCAACCCTCTCTTTTGTTCTCTCTATATTAGAATATTTATGCTTGATGATCATTAATTTTATAATACAAAAGAAAAATAAATGTATACTAAAATATAAACTATTACTACTATTTTAATGAAAATTTAATGATATGTTTCTTTCTAAACCACAAAGTATTTTATCTTAATTCATGGTTTCTTGGTGTATCATGAATAATAATTCTCATTTGCTATATTTGAGTTCTATTTTTCTCCTTATTTTGACTTATTTTGTGTTCCAGCTAATGGTTGATTGCATATCATGGTGTTATTCAAAACTTTCCCAGTTTTCGGAGGTAGATTGTGTTGTTATCTGAAACCTTCTTTGAAGTTACAGACCTGAAGCAAAATGCTTAAAGACCAAGATTCATAACAAAAAAAAAAATGGTCAAGGAACTCAAGCGCCAAAAGCAGAAGTAACTGGGACAGAGGTAGGCCAAAAGTTAGTTCATATTAGCAAAGACTGAAACTACCAACAAGAAGACTATTCTAGTGTCAAGACCGCAACATTTCAATACCTTGAAAACCAAAATTTGGAAAATATGTTTTTTCATTTGCTGCCTACTCTGGTCTGGGAAAAAATCAAATATAGAGTTGAAATAGGATGAAGTTTAGATAATATTATACAGCTATTACCATGTGACCATGAGTCATGTAATAAAATGATCTCTGAGCAATACAAAAATCAATAACATTTTGGGAGAAATGGAGAGGTTCATGGTAGATTTAAGCGACCTGAAACACATAATTAATTAATATTTACAAAGAAAAATCAGAGTAAACAATACCATCAAAGAAATGTGAGACCAAAAAATGAAGAGGTAAAAAACAAAACAAAACAAAAAAACAACCAATTACCCATGGACAGCCTGCGTAGGAGAAATTAAAAATCCACAAAAGACTGTGTAGACCTTTACAGAGATTATAAATAGAAATTCCACTATATGGGCCCTAGTCGTCATGGATGAGCTGCAATCTGCATCATTGGAAGGAGTGTACCCAAAAAAGGGTCAAACCATTTCAGTATTTAAGAGAAAAAAATAAAACAAAGCAAACATGTTATATTAAATTTATATTAATAATACATAGTTATTTATTATATTATATAATTATATAACACAATTATATTAAATTTAACCACAAGTAGAATTAACTTCATTGGGAGATACCAAGTTCTCCTTCACTAGAGATGTGATCCTTTGTCATGTATGTAATACAGAGCATTTTTACTGCTGTAAATGGCCTCTAAGACCCTTTGCAATCCTGAGTCTTTGAGTATTCTAATCTAGTAAATGCATATAGACTCATATTTATTTGCTCATATTTAATATCCTCCAAGTGTTTAAAATTAACAAGAAAAAGAATAAATGAATTTTATTGTCAAGGCAAGATCACACCACTAATTTAAATTTGTGGCACATATTATTAGCTCCATTCATAACAGGAAAAGAGTTCCTCTTAACCCTATGAAATTAAAAAAAAATATCCTGTGTTTGATGGACAAGATAAAACTTGTTTCCAGAAAATGACATAATAGCAGGTCATTAATAATAATTTCATCTGATATATATATATATATATATATATATATATATTAATGAAACTGCGATTTATGGCTTTCAAAATGATTTTATGAGTGGTCCTTTGACAAAAGTCTGTACTCTAAACCTCACAACAGGATAGTTATTCATGACATTGTAGTATCTGTAGTACTTTTCTTTAACAACTGTGTGATTTTATTTTTAAACAATCATGGGACTAGACTTCCCATTAATTTCACAGTTACTCAGATTTTTTATTTAGTTGTACTTAAAATAGATTTTCAAATATTTTTCCTCCATAAGGGTAGACTTCAAAATGTCTTCTAACATTTTCTCACGTGAGATAAATTTAATCTTCAAAGTGGATGAAAAAAACTAGTGAAAGAAAAGAATGAACAAAGTATAAATACATGGCAGGTCTTAAAACTCAAATCAGACCTAGTAAAGTGAAGAAACATTTTTAGTATAACTTTTCTGTGTCCAGTGTTATGGGTGGCACTTAACAGTATACTAGGTTTCTTAAACTTTCCCCACTTGCCACCTATCTAGCACTTCTTAAACTGTGGGTCACAACCCCATTTGGGGTCAGGACCCCCAATTTAAGGAGAAATTGACCAAGTATCATGCATAATTTCACAAATATATATATATATATATATATATATATATGTATGTATATATAAACTCAATTGCAAATGTGAAGATTGCTAATGATTACAGTTGTATATCAAGGCTAAATTTACAGAATATTTACAAAGCTCCAAAAACACAATTTTACTCCCAAAAAATAAAAAATGATAATGACAATAATAATTATCTCTTAAATAGCATTTAAAGGATTGTGAATGCTTTGCAATATTATCTCATTTAATCCTCAGAACAGGCCTGAAATCTAAGTATTATGATTACCCCCATTTTGCAAATGAAGAAACTAAGATAGAGGATACCTGACTTGCCCAAACTAAGATAGAGGATACCTGACTTGCCCAAATGGTAAGTGTCATAGTTAATACATCTTTAAGGTAAAATTTGAACTTCATTCTTTGCAACTCTAGGTCTAGCACTCTATTCACTGCATCAACAAGCTGTCTTAGATGTTAAAATATGGATGCACATATAGAAATGTTTCTAAATAGTTTCAAAACTTATGTCTTCCAATTATTTTCCTTTTTCTTTCTTAATAATCATATGCAGGGGCGGCTAGGTGGCGCAGTGAATAGAGCGCCGGCCCTGGAGTCAGAAGGACCTGAGTTCGGAGCCGGCCTCAGACACTTAATCCGCACAAACAAAAACCTAGCCGTGTAACCTTGGGCAAGTTACTTAACCCCAATTGCCCTAAAGGGGCGGCTAGGTGGCGCAGTGAGTAAGAGCGCCGGCCTCGGAGTTGGGATGACCCGAGATCAGATCCGGCCTCAGAAAATGAGCACCCACGCATAAATAACGACTAGCCGTGTAACCTTGAGCAAGTTACTTAACCCCAATTGCTTTAAAAAAAAAAATAATAATCATATGCATATACCAGTTCCATGACAAAACCAAAAGTTTTCTTATAACCACACTATAGGAATCTTCAAAAATATAATAATAATAATTTCAGATGGATTTTATAAAGCATTAGTCATTTTCTTGTATCATCCAAATTAACGGAAATATATTCATTTAATTGAGATTATAATGAAATGCAATAAAATCTTTAATCAGGCCTTGAAATTGTATTGTTAAATTGCCCACATCTCCATCCCTCTGCCCCCAAAGGACAGTATTTTAATGCCACAAGTGAAATTTCAGTATCCAATATTTAAAAAAATAGTTCAATATATGTGGTTATTATGCCTTTCATATATTAAGGATTAGAATCATTTAAAATGTGAGAAATATTAGCTTCAGTGTTTCTCTTGCATATATTAATGTTTAACATTTTATACTATCCTGGCTCATCTAAATTAGGATGATTAAAATAAAACTATTATGTATTTCTTCGTCACAAACTGAAACACATTCAGTTGTGCTGAGAATTCAGTACTAGCTGACAAGCAAATAAAGAGATGTGGTTATAATTACCATTTCCTTGGACAAACTTTCTTCTCTCTAACCTAAATTGAAGAAAAATTTCAATTCCACCTTGATGTAGAGAATTACTAGTAAGAGTCTTCCAAATGTTTATGATTTCACATGGAAAATGGAGGGCTTGGAGAAGAAAGATTATGTTTGCATGATTTCTCCCATAATAGATAAAGGAAATGAAGAAAAATGAAATATGAAGAAGAAAATTCTCACTCTCAGCAATTACTATGGTTTTCAGGATGCTTTATGATAAGAAATTTCATGTTTTCAATAGATAGGATCACTTTAATTTTTTTCAGTTTATAAAGTCATTTTTAAAATAATGACTTTATATATTAACTTTCCTGAATAATATATTTTCATATTTAATGCTATAATCTGTAGGAGAGATTGATATAAGTGGGAATTTCCGGCATCAGAGCAGACTAGAACTGGAAATCTATTTGGGTGCTAAGATCTTTCTGGTAACCTCTGGTCCCTGAAAGTCATCTGGTTACTGTCCTGATGAGTGAGAACCACTGTGATTAAGTAGCTCAGGAAAGCAACTGCCCTCATTCTTTGATGAATAAAGAACATGGAAACTTCCATGTAAAGTGATTCTAGATACAAGTCTGAGGTTTCTTACTGCCACACTCCTTGTTTAGAGAGAAGAAGCAGAGGAGAATCAAAATTATACTATGGTCCAATCTCCTTCTGCTGAGAAGACTTTCTGTGATCCTATTATCAGTTCATTCTACATAGGTATTGTGAAAATGAGAACAGCAAGCTAATAGAACAGAGGGTAGATGATAAAGAATTTTTTTATTAGTTCACCCAATCTTTCAAAAGAATTCCTGCTGTATATCCTGAAGGGAATATGAGATAATATTAAATATTATAAATCAACACATATGTCCTAAAGGGAAAGAAGTTGTTCTGGCAGCTATATAATTACTTTATGCCAGTACTTGCTGAGTGATGAGGGATAAGAACCAGGAAGGGGGCAGAAAAAGAAGTACCAAATAATAGCTTTTAAATTCCAGCTTGTAGAGAAACATTGCCCTTATACAGAGTACACTAGTTAACAAAGGAATATTTGAAAGCAGAAATTTAATCATAAATTTAAAGATTCCCTTAGAAAGGAAATCCAGCATAGGTTCAATGACCCTCATCTCAAATTTGTAGTCATTATTTCTTATTGTTTGAATCAAAATATTTTTCTAAACATAGTACCCATGAGTAACCATTCTGGACTTAGATTTAAGATGTTAATCAGTTTGCCACTTTAACTATTCTGACATTTCCACTTAAGCAACCCAATCTTTTTTTTACTTTTTAAGTACAACTGGAAACTAAAAACTATTTTCTGCTGAATACTTTTAGGTGATTAAAATTATCTTCTTGAAAGGAAAAGAAGTATACTTAAATAACTATATTCTTATTTCTCCCACAGCTAAACTACTCTCCTAATATGGGTAGTTCTGACAACCAAGGGCCATTTGGGTATAATGAGCTGAAATGACATCTAGAATATAAAGCTTTCAGCAACAAGCTCCTGGGACTTTCACAAACTGAAAAAAATAGCCTCTCTCTGAGTTGCAGTCTTATCTAATTAGTGGGTTACACATGCCAGGAAAGTCTTGTCTTTCTCATTTTCTCATTTTATCTTAAACTCAATGTATGAGAATAAAATGTATTACATGTCTTATTATTCATGTTTTGCCTGTAGTAGAAGAAATTAATTACATCCATTTCAGGTGTAAGTGTGTGAAAAAATATCAATGAAAGAAATATATTTGTAACTCACCCATGTATAAATAAATACTGGATATCAACAAACACACACATACTCACATATTTCTTTCCTCAACAATTTCTACATTGTATCATAAAAAGAAGAACATCTGCCAGAATTTTATTCAAAGAAAAAATGTCATCACACAGTATCTTCAAGGAAAGAAAACCAGACTCAATGTAAATTACGAAAGAAATAAAATTCTATATCTATCTGAGTTTCCTGAAATATCAGAACTTGTGTCAGCACTTGGCCATATCGTCTCATTGCTTGTGTTTTCCCAAACTTGGGAAGTAGGGTCTTTGTTTACCTCTGTCAGAGGAGGTGTGGCAAGAACACTGATTCCTGTTTAAGGAGAAGCAACATCTTAGTCCCCAAAATGAAAGATATTTGTGTGGTTATAAATGGTGTCTGCCACTCAAGTGGCCCTAGAAGAAGAGATGGTCAAATCAGAAAGGAATTCTCAATTTAAATGTAATTGTGGCTATAATGATATAATAAATTCATGCACAGCTGAGATTCCTGGAGATTAGGGCTATAATTACAGCCTCTGTAATAGGTTCACTTTGTATATAGGTATAGGTTCTACCTCAGATTCCTTAACCTAACATGGTTGATGTGTTTGCCTGATTTTCTTACTGTCTCTGAACATTTCATAACCTTATGGTAATGATACCTAACAAAATATCAATCTTCAAAATTCGTTTCCTGTTTTGTGCCAATTCTAATTTCTTTGCATCTCTTTTAATTTACCATTCACAGATGAGTTTGAAAAGCCTTGTAGGAAAAGGCAGTTTCACTCTTAAGGAAACTGTGGAGAATGCCATAGTACCTATTTATGAATACTCACAGAAACTATAGTTAGACTACAGGCTCTGACAAGACCATATAAAGATTGTGGGTTCTTTCCCATTCCTATGTATTAATAGGTGACTACAGGGGGCTTGGGAGGACAAGCACCTCTGGTATGAGGGCTTGCTGAGCACTTTTCAGGGCTACCCATCAGTCTTTAGTGTCCACCAGTCACCCAACTCTCACCCTTGGCTTCAAAAAGCTATACTATCCCCAGTGGCCCCACCCCAGTAAAACCATCTCAACAAATAGGCAAAATCAGGTTGAGGATAGCTAAGAGGCCTCAAAACTCTTGGTGAGTTAGGGGCATGTCTACTCCAAGGATATGAAGACATCCCCCAGTGTAATGGGCAGATAAGAACAATTTCTTCCAGTGGCCATGAAAGCAGCTTGAAATAGAAATTCAAGAGCACTTAGAGCTTGGTCAGACATTGGAGATGCCAAGGTCATACATTGAGTCCTGGGTAATTGACAGTCATCTTAAATTTTCACTTATCATTGGACTTCAGTGACTCTGGAAGAAAGCTTGAGGCTGATGATTTTGTACTTCTCTACTTCACTTACATCCAATTTACCTTCAAGTCAAGACATCACTCCATGATGTCATCAGTCCTCTTTGAAAATAAAGGAAGAACAATAAGAGCAGAAAACAGAAGTCCAGTTGGTGAATCTACCCAAAGCTGATGTTTTGCACAAGAGGAATCTTTATAACCACTCTAAGAGAAGGAAAGGACATGGAGGTCATGTAGATTAAGAATCATGGGTTGCCTTCGCAAAATATGTTCCCTGCATGTATGATTCATTGCCATTTCTCTGGGTTTGTGCCTATTTTCCCCATGAACTCTGTGCCCATATATGTGGGAGAATATACTCTAGTTTAAGGACATAAGTTTTTCTAGTGGATATTGTTAATATTCTACATTATTAAATGCCTTTACATTGAATTAACTGGGTATATTGGGTCATGGTTAATAAGAAATATACCAGCAGTGATTTGTGAGCTATAATTGTTGCAATGGGGGAAACTCAAAACTGTAGTCACCCACTGCAATGTAGGACATCGTTGGTGCTACAGATATGTCACATTTCAAAATAATTCATATGTATTATATTATCTCACAAATAGACTATGCACAAAACACCATCCCCATTTGAACAAAGTAGTTAACATGCTTAAGGAAAAACTTACATTCTTACAGTTTGAATCATTGATGAACAAAGTTCTTATTGTTTCTTTTTATTTTGCCTAGCATCAACTTTATGACAACTGAATGCCTAGAGGAGTCAATAAATATGTAACATATTTTCTATGGAATGAACTCAGTTTAAAAACAACAACAACAACAACAACAACAGCATAAATCTGAAAATAACTTTTAAAATTTCTTCTATTTTTATTTGTACGTGATAATTTAAGAAATAAATACCAAGGGGTGCGGCAGAGCCAAGATGGCAGAGTAGAAACAGCACATCCAAGGCATTCTCCCCACAGATTACCTCCAAACTATGTAAAAGGGGACTCTGAAAAACTTCTAGAGGCCCAGTATCCACAGAATGACACAGACAAGCTAACCTCCTGCAGAGGACAGCCCAGCAGCCCTGCAGGAAGAACCAGCGCAGCGCTCTGGGAGCCAGCAGCACAGCGCACAGCGAGGAGAGCCTAGCCCAGGTCTGCCTGAGCTGAGCAGTTTTAGCCCCAGGGCGGCCGAGCCAGCAGCTGGCTGGAGGGACCCCAGATCACCAGCTGCTGTGGCAATTCCAGAATTATCAACACAGATATGGCTAGGACAAAGTGAGAGGTTAGTGCCCTATGGACTTTGGGACCAGTATTTGGGGAATGCTTTGGCTTCCTCCCCAGTGTTTGGCATGGAAGCTCCCCTGTTTGGTGGCAGATGCCTACTGTAGCAACAAGCCCAAAAGTCAAGTAATTAAGTGGCAACATGTCAAGGCAAAGGAAACAAAATAAACAGAAAAATGCAACCTTAGACTCCTATTTTGGGGGCAAAGAAGATCGAAGCATAGAATAGGAAGAGGATTGTGAGGTCAGAAATCCTGCTCCAAAAGCCCCAAAGGAAAATATGAGTGGGTTACAGGCCATAGAGGACCTTAAGAAGGACTTTAAAAATCAAATAAGAGTAGTCGAGGAAAAATTGGGAAGAGAAATGAAAAGGATGCAGGAAAAGTATGAAATGAGGGTCAACAGCCTTACTGAGGAAAACAACACCTTAAAAAATAGACTAACTCAAATGGCAAAGGAAGCCCAAAAGAGCAATGAGGAGAAGAATGCCTTAAAAATCCAACTTTGCCAGATGGAAAAAGAATCTCAAAATCTCACTGAGGAGAATCATTCCTTCAGAATTAGACTAGAACAAATGAAAGCTAGTGACTTTATGAGAAATCAAAATGCTATTAAGTAGATCCAAACAAATGAAATAATAGAAGGCAATGTGAAATATCTCATGGGAAAAACCACGGATCTGGAAAACAGATCCAGGGGAGACAATTTAAAAATTATTGGTCTACCTGAAAGCCATGATCAAAGAAAGAACCTAGAAATCACCCTTCAAGAAATTCTTAAGGAAAATTGCCCTGATGTTTAAATCCAGAGGGCAAAATAGAGGTTGAAAGAATCCACCAATCACCTCCTGAAAAAGATCCCCAAAAGAAAACTCCCAGGAATATTATAGCCAGGTTCCAGAATCCCCAGATCAAGGAGAAAATACTACAAGCAGCCAGGAAGAAACAATTTCTATATTATGGAAACACAATCAGAATAGCCCAGGACCTGGCAGCTTCAACACTGAGGGACCAAAGGCATGGAATATGATATTCCAGAGGGCAAAAGAACTGGGACTGAACCCAAGGGTCACCTACCCAGCAAAACTGAGTATTTTATTTCAGGGGAAAATATGGTCATTCGATGGAATAGTGGACTTTCAAGCATTCTTGAGGAAAAAACCAGAGCTGAATAGAAAATTTGACATCCAGACACAAGAAGCAAGAGATGCCTGAGAAGGTAATCAGGGAAAAGAAATCAAAAGGAACTTATCAAAGTTGACCTATTTACATTCCTACATGGAAAAACAATAACTGTGACTGATGAAACCTTTCTCAGTATGAAAATAATGGAAGAAGGGTGTATGGTCATATGAATACATATGTGAATGTGTGTATATATGTTTACAGTTATACATGGAGAGAGGGCATAGGTTGAATTTGTTGGGAAGGAATGATACTTAAGGGGTGAAATTATGAGGTGAGAGAGGAAAGTGGCAAGAGGAGATGGGGAGAGACAGGGTAGGGTAAACTATCTCGTGTAGAACAAGCAAGGGGAAGTGGCTGCAGGGGAGTGGAAGAATAGGAAGGCAAAAAGGCAAAACCACATTCTCATTGAATTTGGTTCACGGAGAGAATGACATACATACTAAATGGGATATCTCAACCTGCAGCAGAATAGGGGGAAGTGGGATGAGAGGAAGGATGATGGATGGGAAAGCATTTTTGGAGGGAGGGGAGGGTGGAAGCACCCACTATAGAAGAGGGACAGGATCAAGTAGGGAATGGACTAGGTGGGGGGTGGGATGGGTGGGAGGGAATTATAAGCAGCCTTGTACAAAAATCTGCTATGGTAATATTTTGCATAGTGCTACATGTAAAACACATACTGAATTACTTATCTTCCCAGAGGGAATGGGTGGCAAGGGAGGAAGGGAATGCATCTGAAATTCGAGTTCTTAAAATTAAATGTTTCAAATATATATAAATACTATTATAAATACTCTTTTGCACGTAATTGGGAGATAAGATGTGTGGGCATTGCAGCATAGAGACTCATCTTGCTCCAATGGAAAAGTCAAAGGGGGTATGGGAGAAAATATAGGAGAGAGCAGATTGGAGGAAGGGATATCTTGTGGGACTGCTATTCTGGGATGGTGGGTAGGGGAAAATGGGGGGAAAATTGTAACTCAAAATCTGTCAGAAATGAATGATGTAAACCAGAATTTAATAAAGCATTTGTTTAATTAAAAAAAGAAAAAAATAAAGAAATCCCAAGAAAATAATGGTTTTAGTTTAGTTTCTCTTCTGATTGACTTCATGAATTTTTACCTTCAAGTTTCAAGTAATAATGTAATCTTTCTTTTATAGGTGTCAAGGATCCCTAGTATCACAGAACCATAGACATTGTAGGCATGCAAGATAGTCATAAGGAATTCACATGAAAACATGGAAACTCTTCCCTTGGTATCCTATCAAGTCTTAAGCACTGCTCATTACAAACATCAAAATTTTATATACTGCCTTTTAAGCAACATTAGGTCATGAATTCAAGGTTATAGATACATCGATTCAATGTTATGGGATGGTTTTCTCTGTTATGAAGCTTACAAATAGATGTACATCTTAGAATGAATTGAATGATGGCAACTGATGGCAAAAGAAAGAACTATTCTATTTCTATTTACTTAATCTTCCCAATTCATAAACTAGACACAGTGGAACAAAAAGTTTGGGAGGCAGGTATTTTAACAAAAGATCTCATAAGTTTTTCTGACCTGAAAAGGACCTTGTAGATTCCAACCAAGCATTAATTAGAACTTTCCCCACAAAATCCTGTTAAATTCTCATATAAATTTTACTTGAAGACTCCTGGTTATAACATTTTTAAGTATTTAAAGGAATGAAATTATGAAGAAGGTTAAGATTTATTCTTCTTGGCTATAGTAAGCAGAAGTAAGGTCAATGAATAGAAGCTACATAGAAGCAGACTCCACATTAACATAAAATAGAATTATGTATCTTGGCAATTATTAAGTAAAAAAACTATGTGGGAAGATATATAGAAAAATACACATAAAACAATGAATGAATATGCCTACACTTGTGTCAGAGAAGAGAAAGTATATATGAGATTAGAATAGCAATAATAGCACATAATTGTTCTGTTTATTTTCTCTCCTTTATCATATTCAGTATATAGTGTTGGAAAAGTATGGGTATGGGGAGAATCAGTTGGATAGAAGTTTCCAGTATTTCAGCTGTGATGATATAGTATGGCTTCCTATTCTCTAGGCATTTTTTCTCTGTTCCTACAGGTTGTCAAGGATGTGCTGGAGCATGCCACTCAATAGACAATGGTTAAATTTTCAATGTAAGTATTTATACGTAGGAAATCCCTAACTGCTACAAATATATTTTTCTTTTATTATTTTGTTTGTTGCATATATTCTCAAATGAGGATAGAAAAGTGTTAATAGATATAAATTAAATTTAACCATATATTTTTACATTCCTGGAATAGACCCCCTTCTCATCTCTGCCTCCCAGCTTCTCTGAATTCTTTCAAATCCCAGCTAAAACTTAACCATCTTCATGAAGCTTTTCTTTTCTTTCTTATTTCTGGTGCCTTATTCCTGTTGATTAATTTTAATTCATCCTGTATATAGCTTTTTTGGAGTAGGTGGAGGAGTAAAAGGAGGAGGAGGAAGAAGAAGAAGAAGAAGAAGAAGAAGAAGAAGAAGAAGAAGAAGAAGAAGAAGAAGAAGAAGAAGAAGAAGAAGAAGAAGAAGAAATTGATTACATTAATCTTGTATGAGAAGTTTCCAAAAATTCATGCCTATGTTTCATTGAGTATTTGCAGATAAGTCCAAAGGCCCATCTTATCCTGCTCAAAGGACAAAACATAGACTATATGAACAGTAAGCATTCTGTTAATATAGCCTAAAAAGTTCATATATCAATGTATTTTCCTCTGTTGAGCACAATCCTCTCAACCTAAAAGCAAGAGGTATTGGGTTGTGACTTTGATGTTTTGAAAAACATAATTGTTTCCCTGAAGAACAAGTTTATCTTCTGTTCATAGAAATTTCCAGGTAAACAGAAGAGACACATCTTGAAGAATGTTATAATGGTAATACTTGAATAATTTTGAATTGTTTACATGCTTCTCCATAGACAAGTAAGCAATAGAAGAGATGCTATATTCTTTTACAAGGCTTCTTAGGGATCACATAACATTACAGAAATATTTTATAAAGTTCAACTAATCCAGAAATCAATTCTATGAAGTAAGGAATTCCTATTTTTCTTTAATTCCTTACAATTATTATCCTAATTTTATTGTTCACTCTTTTTTTTTTAAGTAATTGGGGTTAAATAACTTGCTCAAGGTTACATGGCTAGTCATTATTTATGTGTGGGTGCTCATTTTCTGAGGCCGGTTTCAATCCCGAGTCATCCCAACTCCGAGGCCAGTGCTGTTACTCACTGTGCCACCTAGCCGACCCTATTGTTCACTCTTAAAGAAATAAACACCTAGATAAGTATTTAAACAATATTAATCATTTTAATATCCTTTAAATAGGTTATTCCTGGATATAACAAATAGTGAGTTTGTTAAATAATATTTATTTACTTGTTTTTATTCCATTTTTAAAGATTCCATCCCTCTTGTAAATAGTATCTATTAGTACACTCAAAAATAATATTGTGTATAGGATTGTAAGGAATCAGTAATGAACAAATCACACACACACACACACACACATATATATGTATGTATGTATATATGTATATATATATATACATATATATATAGAGAGAGAGAGAGAGAGAGAGGGGGGGGGCGCATGGGGGAGAGAGATGTAAAAGAATACTTATCAGATCAACAGAAGAAACATTCATGACTAAACAAGGAATAGAGAGAATCATAGATGTTAAATAATTTTGGTCACAGGATATGAAAATATTCTGCACAAACAAATCAAATAAATCAAAGAATAAAAGGGGAACAATTAATTGAAAGAAAATCTTTGCAGCAAGTTTCTCTGATAAAAGACTCTTTTATAAGATATATAAGGAACAGAATCATTGAACATTATTCCCCTATCATTACCCATGCCTAGATTTCATTCTTCTTTTAGCTCTGCCTCATTGAGTTCATCTTTTCTTTAAAGTGCTCTTCAGACACCATCTTCTACATAAACCTTTTCTGATCCTCCCAATTACTAGTACTTTCCCTCCTATTGGACCTTGTATTTAACTACTATTTAACACATACGTATTCACATTCACACACACATGCACATACACACATATTCATTTACCAATACAAACAAGTGTATATGTATTAATATGCACATGTATGCAGCAGCATAAATAAAACACTAGATATACAGTTAATAAACATACATATTAATGTATTGTTATGTATTAGCTTTATATATATATATATGATGCATATTTTTATATGCATATATTGTCACTCTATTTAGAAAAGTTGCCTCAGGGATTAGGGTCAAAGTCATTTCTTAAGAATGTTTGTATCCCTAGTCACTAAGTCATTCAGTGAGCATTTATTAATTTTCCATTTTTATAGGAATTGTGTTAAGTCATACGGATATGAAGAAAGGCAAAAGACAGCACCTGATTCTAAGGAAATGATTGTCTAATGGGGAAGAGAAAATGAAAATAAGTATATACAATCTATATGCATTTACTTATTTTTGTATTTACTTATTTTTGTATTTATATGTCTAGATAAAACTGGGAGATAATCGTTAGTGGGCAGCATTAAGAGAGATGAGGAAAGGCTTCTTGTAGGAGACAGAATTTTACCATGTACTTGGAGAAAGTGTGCATTGCCTAGAGTCAAGAAATAAAGAAGGAGAATGTTCCAGGTATGAAGAACAGCAAATTTAAAAGCCCATAATCTAGAGATAAGGCATATCGTGTGAGAATCAATAAATATGGCAATGTCACTGGATCTCAAATTAAGGACAACTAATCAAGGTTAGTACAATGCTTATCACCTAATAATTACACTTATTTTTTATAGTTACAGTTCTTAATAAATAATTTAATTGATTGACTATTAATTTTTAAAATCATATTTAAATACCTACTTACATACCTTAAGAAATCTGTTTTCTCTTAAGATGCTTACTTTTAACTACTCATATTTTCCAGTCTTTAATTTATATACTGAGTCTGGCTTTGTCAGCCCAGCAATACAAATAACTTAAAGCTTGCCTAAATAATATTTTTATTTAAATAAGTTTTGGGCAGTTACTGAGAATTTACTACTCTTCACCCCTCAGAAATCATCAATGATGTCATTTCATATCAATGAATAATGAGCTGATAGGCTGTATTTGTATATGATCACAAAATTCATAGAAGAACTAGGAAACTAATCATAGTGAGTCAACTAAATTATACCAGCTACTGTCTTCGCATTTAAGGATGATACTCCTGATAGTGTTTGTACTTTGAGAGAAGAATGTAACTGAAAAAATCGGACATTCAAAAATATAAAAATCATATATGTATATAATCTATAGTGTTCAATATTTATGCAAATGTATTTAAACTGTAACATATTTGTGACAAGAAAATCCAATTCTTTATGACATGGAAGACTAGAGACATAGACAGCTTTATTCCATATTTATGGTAAAAGTCATGACAGGAAGAAATATCAGTCAATACAAAAAGAGGTGTTTCCATGGGGTGAATGAAATTTCATAATGAGCTTATTCACTCACAATGGATCTTTAATTATTTTATTTGCAAATAGTTACTTGTATTTCAGAGGGGGATAAAATTCCCAGTCTGTTAATCTATTACTAGCCTCCAGGGTCTAAGACAACAAACATTTTAGGTTTTGCTTGGTCAAGCATAAGAACAGGGATATCTTAGAAAATTAACTAAAAAATGAATAAAAAAAAATTAACAACTTTACCAAAGTAGAGAGATATAAAATAAATCCACAGAAAGTATCATCATTTATAGTACAAACAAAACAGAGCAGGAATAGATAGATACAGAAATTCCTTGTAAAATTATTTCAATCAGTATAAAATAGTTAGGAATCTGTTTATTCACACAAGAATTATATGAACACAATTATAAAACACATACCTTACAAATAAAAGGAAGGACTAAATAATCAGAGATATGTTAATTGCTCATTGGTAGACCAAGCCAACATAATAAAAATGATAATTCTATCAAAATTAATTTACTTATCCTGTACCTTACCAATAAAGTACTAAAAATTATTGTATAAAAGTAGAAAAATTAATAATAAAATCATCTGGAAATATAGGCCAAGGATATCAAATGATTTTTTTTTTTAATGAAGGAAGGTGGTCTAAGAGTATCAAAACTCCAACTACACTACAAAGTGATAATCACTAAAACATTTTGGTACTGGATATGAAATAGAGTAGTTAATAGAATTCATTAGGGACAAAATATATTGAAGTAAGTGATTACAGTAATCTAGTGTTCAGTGAATCCAAAGATGCATGTTATTGGACAAGAACTCACTATTTGACAAAAACTGCTGGTAAAACTGGAAAGCAGTTTAGAAGAAACTAAGCACCGACCAATGCTCACACAATATACCAAAATAAGGTCAAAATGGGCATATGGTTTAGACATGAAGGATGATAAACTAAGCAGGTAAGGGAAATACTGAAAAATATACTTGTCAGATCTATAGATATTGGAAAAGTTTAGGACTAATCAAGAGATAGAGATGATGATAGCAGGAAAAATGGTAATTTGCATGGGATTAAATTTTTAAAATGTTGCACAGATGAAACTAATGCAGTGAAAATTAGAAGAAAATCAGAAAACTGAGGGGTGAGGGATTTATAGCATTTTTAATTAATAAAAGTTCAGTTCTTCAATATATAGGGAATTGTACTAAATTTATATACAAAAGCCATTCTCCAATAGACAAATGGTCATAAGATATAAAGAGACATTTCAAAAAAGCATATCAAAACAATCAATAGTCACATGAAAAATTGTTATAAATCAATAGCAATTAGAAAAATGCAAATTAAAATAATTCTCAGGTACTACCTCATATCTAAGAGAATGGCTAAAATGAAAGAAAAAAAAATATGAGAAATGTTGGAGGGGAAGTGGAAAAAAATGAGACATTACTGCTCTGTTGGTTGATGTACAATCTTGGAAAGCAATTTGTAACTATGCCCAAATGTCTGTGCATACTCTTCGACCCCATTATAGTGCTATCAAGCTTGTATCTCAAATACATCAAAGAAAAGGGAAAAAAAGATCTATATGTACTAAAATATTCATAGTAGCTTTTTTGTGGTAGCAAAAATTGCAAATTAAGAGAATGCCCATCAATTAAGAAATAACTGAACAAGTTTTGGTATGTTACTAATTACTTCTACAAGTACTTCTATTTCCTTTACCCACTTAACTCATACAGTTAATGCTCTAATTTATGTTGACATTACTGATCAATATTGGTAGAATAAGTCTTTCACCATGTCCTCCTCACACTGTTTAAATCATAGATCTAGTTTTTAAAAATCTAACTTTTTTTACTTAAACATAATTATCCTTCAGTAGAGATCAAATTTAACTGAAATATACATGATTATCTTAGATTCAATGATTCAGTTTAATTCCTTATTTATCTAATACGTTAATTTATTCTGGTCCAGGGAATCTCCAAATGCTTTTGGGTCATTGGGAAAACAAGTAAACTTGTAAAGACTCCTCTCATATTTATGCATGCATGAATTAATTTTATGATCTTTTTCTTTATCCTTTAGTGAAATTGTATTAGGTACCAGGGCATAACTTACATAGCTGTAGTAAAGTGAAAGGTTGCTTAATTATTAAATGGAACTTGGAATGCTCTCTAAATTTTATATATTGATTCTATGGTTCATTATTTTTCCCACTCCCTTTTACTTTTTTGTTTCTTTGTTTATTTCTTCAGTATCTGTTTATGAGCTTTCAATGTGTAGACCCCTTAGTCCCCCAGAAAGTTAACATTCTAAGGCTACTGATTTGCATTCCAAATGAAAGTGTCCCACAGGAACTTCCTCTTGAGTTTCAATTTTATCTGAGACACTTACCTCTGTGTGCCCTTGGATAAGCAAAGCAATTTGATATCGCTCTACTTCAGGTTTTTATTTTTTGGTCTGTAAAATGTGGATAGTAATAGTATTGAGGCAAGGGAAACATAAAATGTTGAGGTATAGAGTTTCCATAAGATGCTGAGGTATAGGGTTAGGGGTGCTCAAGACCCAAAAATACTAACACTCTGGGACCTGCTTAATGAATTTGACTCTTCTTCTCTCAGCCAAAGAAAAGCAATGTTTATTAAAGATTCACCATATTGGATAGACTCTTAAGGAGCCTTGGTATCTGTGATGCTTGCATTGGACAAGTGGACCAGAATCATCTGACACAGAGTGAGTCTGATCTAGATCATTTTACAGACTTCTTTCTTTCATGAAAGCAAGATGGGTCTGATATACAGAAAGGTTGTGGGAGGAATCTAGGGGTGGTCAGAGGAGAAGTTCTGAAGGGTCTTCAGGAGGAGTCAGATGAGGTCAGACTCCTGTAATGAGTTTGGGGAGTGTCTTCAGGAGGATTCAATGAAGTCAGACTCCAGAAATGAGTGATCAATGGTGGGAAGTTGCTGGAGGCTACCTGGAGATGAGACAATGGTAGGTTGGGAGGATCAAGGATGGGAGCCAGCTAGACCATGCAGGGCTAGGCTAGTAACAGAGGTTTGGGATGGGCCACAATGAAAGGCCTATGGCCTCAGGCAAATACCTCACCAAATGAGAAGTTTCAATAAGAGTTCAGTGGGGTTCCCAGAGCCTGTACCTCACCAGTATTTCCTAACTCATAGGATTATGAAATGACATAATAGATTTTAAAGCCCTTTGAAAACTTTAAAGCATTATAAAATTATAATTATTTTAATTATATATATTATATAATTTCTTTTCATTCTTCCTTTCTAGTATCAACCCTATTCATGTCTGATATATTCCCATAGCAGTGTCCCATGCTTGAAGTATGTCTTAACCTCTCCCCCATTAAAACTGATCTGTCATGTGGAAATGGAACTCCAGGTATGCTGCATCACTAAGGGGATATAGATAGAAAATGAACCTCTTTTTCCACTAGTATTAGGAACTCCCAGATGAGGAACCACTCTAGTTACCATACTAATGTAGGCTGGCAACTTTTCTGCAATTTATAGTCTTGGAAAGAGCACTGAGAAGTGAAGGGACTTGCCCAGAATCACAAAATTAGTCTGTGATGAAAGTAGGACTAGATAATGGGATAACATGATCAGGTAATTTGTATTAAGGTATTGCTTTTATCTAAAATTCATATTTTAAAAGAAATACATAATTCAAAAGACTAAATAATATGGAAATTTCAAAGACTCAGTGAAGTTGGGAAGGTTCTCAGAAGATGGGAAGCAAAATTATTTGGTTTTGATGGCTATTTAGTGCCCTATAAATTATATCCCATAGCTATTTGCCTATTCTATAATTTTCTATGCCCCTATACGACTCCATACCTCTCTGACTTACACCATCATTGTTTCCGGTCTTTTAGGTGTATTCTAGATCTTCTTTCTTTACACATAAGCCAGTCCCTGTTTTGCTGTGTTTGCCACATGGTCCCCTGTGTTCCTCAAACAAGTGGAGCAAAGTAGCAGAGAAGAAAAGAAATGTATGGCATTCTGGAAAGTTCTGTCTCAGTGAAGTCTTGTGAAAGATATACTTTCCCTATTGCAGAAAATAGCTGATGCCTCATTTTTCTTAAGAGAATTTATTTCCTGAAACCACTCAAATAGAGGACCACTAATTTCTTTTGTGTTCAATTTTATTTTTTCTCCCTTGAATTACATAAAATAAAAAAAAGAGAGAAAATGCCATAGGTCAGAGGATGCTTATATAAAAAACAAAGAAACAAAAATATCTCCAACTTTTCAATACATTAAAACTTAAATTTTGTTTCATTTTGATTTATTTTTGATATTACTAAGAAGTATATGAACTCTTGGAATTCACAAAGAAATTTCTATTCTCTTAGCTCTTGAGAAAGACTTTGCAAAGTCTTTTACCAATTTCATTTACCAATGAAAGTGTACATCTTGCTGGAAAGCATTTTAGGATCACTTTTTTAAAAAGTTACCAGATTACACAAAATACTGCCTCTGTCAGTTTCATCTACTCATCCAAATGGTTGATGTTATTGTGTTGTAGCAGCAAGCACCCCAACATCCCCAAGGTGGCTGCTAACACAGGTTCTTAGATCTGCTTTTCTAAAGGAAAGCAACTCAAAATGGGTTAACAAGCTTACTTTAATCAATCAAACATATATGATTTACCTAGTTCAGGGGAAAAAGTCAGCACCCCGAACTTCAGAGAATACAGACAGTAGTTTCAAAACAGAGAAAGAAACAGATCAAGAAGGCAGGCAGGCTTCCAAACTGCCCAACCATTACATCAATACCAAATCACAATTACAAGAGAGGGAAGCATCAACGTCTGGGTTTTCAAAGCCAGGGGGCTCTTAATGGCTGCCCAGAGTCTCATCTGGTCAAATCACAACACTTCTCAAAGTGAGCCCCCAAACAAAGCCTCACATCAGGGATTATATAGTCTTCTCCTGGGTCAGAGAATGTAACTACCTTCTTGACCCACTGCCCAATCACACAGTATCAAGGTGTGGGCATTCTTGAAAACCAAACCTCCTGCCATAGGCTCCATGTGACCACATTCAGCCTATTAGAAGGCAGAGTATATTTTCAAATCAAGGAAAGTTTTCAGAGTCTCTTAAGCCAATCAAAAGGCTTAGGGGCATGGAAGATCTTTAAATCTGCATTTCCATTACATGTGTGCACCCCAAAACGTGCAACAAAGATCCTTACCCAAATAATACAGACTTCTCAAGGTAGGAAGCAGAAAAGAATGGTTTATTACTATCTTGAGAAAGACAACCCCCCCTCCTTCTGACAAATAATAAGGGCGGAGAAGGAATTTACAAAAGGAAATGGCAAAGTTATAAAGCCTTAACAAGGAATACTGCCCCAACCCCCTGCTGACTCTTTTCTTCCATTGGCTGGAAGTCAGGCGCACAATTCACTTGCATTCCTCAAGTACTGGAACAAGGAAACAATGATAACCCAATATATATTTGAGAAAGCACCTCTGTCCTTATTTGGCATATCTCATGCTGAGGTATCAATGAGGAGAGAGGTGACTAAATACATTTCTGAGTTCTGAGTCCTTGTAGATGATGTAATTTCCAGTGAAGGGGAACTTTGGCCTATTTCCCACAAAAAGCCTTACTAGATTTTAGAATATAGTCTGAGAAGTTTTCACTTCTCTCATTCATTATGACTATGGGGGTGGGTGGGGAGAGGGAGTGGGAATACGGTTGAGAATTCCTAGGAAAAGTTTGCAAATGAATCATAAAATTATACACGCACATTTGCACACATATATACATGAATGCATATATATATTATATATATATATACGTATACATATATATACATATACACATACAGACACATACAGATAGACACACACATACATATAGTTAGAAGAGTCATAATTAGATCAATTGTTTAGTTAAAACAGAATATTTTTTAAGATGAGACTCTATACTGCTTAGAGTCTGGTATTTTCTCTATAATTTATAGAGAAATCTGGTGATGCAAAACTGAGGGAACAAAAGATATCAACAGAGAATGGATATATGTACACATGTCAACTGTTTCAAATGTTTCTTTTTTTTTTGCTTTTTTGGAGGGCAATTGGGGTTAAGTAATTTGCCCAAGGTTACACAGCTAGGTTGTTTTGTTTGTGTGCGTTAAATGTCTGAGGCCAGATCCGAACTCAGGTCCTTCTGACTCCAGGGCCAGCGCTCTACTCACTGCGCCACCTAGCCGCCCCTCAAATGTTTCTTATAACTCAATAAATCAGATGAAAGTATATAATTAGCCACAAAATGGAAACTAATGCAAAAACATTAAATGAAATGAATAAAATGTAAGAAAAATATAGATTATAAGTAACATGTCATAAGTTTCTATCCAATAGTCTTCCTTCTGAAATGCTTAGCTTAACAGTTTAGTTCTATTTAACACTACTTATTATTTAAAATTTCCCTTTGGAAAGTGTATGTGAAGGACTATCAATTAAGAGTTGGTAACATACTGAAATAGGCTGCATAAAAATATGGAGATTATTTTATGTTTATGTTTAGAGTCAATATTTAGAATCAAATTATCTGGCCCCATGTTGATTTTAAATTTGTATTCAATACCAAAGTTAAATTTTTAGGAAATTCCATACAAAGTCCTAAATGATTTCAATGTAAATCCAAGGAGAGTTTTAACTTTTTATTGAAAAATTATCTTCCAGATCGTTAAGGAGAAATCTCAAAGCTTTCAGAATCTCTGATGTTCATGTCAAGAACATATGTAAATGGGAGGGGTGGAGTTTAGTAGCATAATAAGGAATTGAGGAGAATGTCTTTTCTGTTCCTTTATCATGCAAATGAGACAGAATTTTAATTCATCATTTATTCTCTGACAGACAGTAAGTAATATAGCAGCAAAACCCATAAATGTCTAAGACATTTCATTTCTTTATTTAACTTTTCTTTTTATTCCTTGGTGATTCCAAATAGAGTAAACAAAAGGAGACCATTCAATAAATCAGCTCTTTCACTGTTCAATAATATTAGTAATGGCTTCTGTTATGAAAATCACTTCTAAATTTTTAAGGAATAAAATTTTAACATTCTCATCCAAATGAAGATGTTAAAAAGAAAAAGAAAATGGGTTCTCATAAATTCAGACTCTCACTGAAGGTTACACTTTAAAAGTGGAGAGGTAATTTATTAAAAGATCTTAAAAAGCACCAAAAATACTTTGAATTTTGAAGTTTTAGGGCATTTTCCAAAGAAATTTATAATCCCTAATTTTTTCTCAAATTTATTTTCATAAAAATTCATCTCAATAATTCAAACACACAATAAATAAATATATCACCTCACACAGATTGTAAGCAGAAGAATCTAAATTATTTTGATAAATAAAATACTATATAAATGCAAAATTTAAATACTTTTTGTAAGATATATATGCAATGCACTTATTCAGAGCCTACTGAACTTTTTCCCCTTAACAAATGCTCACTGCCTTTTGCAGAGAACATTTAAAAATTCCTCTAAATCTCTCTTTCCTTTCTTTTTTATTTTTTTTCTATTGAACAAACTATTTAACAGTTATTAAGGAAAAAATAAACTTGAGAAGAAAACAGGTGACAAAATACACCTTATATAATAACAGTGTAGAGGACATACTCAGAGTCTACTGTGATTTATTTCAAAATACTAATGAAGATATTTATTATTTATCACGATTATAAACACAAAGTTTTGTATGCAGATGGGAGTCCTCGTGGAGGTGCTAAATATAGCAGACAGACACTACTGGCATCATGACAGGAGGGAGCTACATTATGCTATACATATAGAAGGTCTTCAATTTCAAAATGCTAATTCAGCTCAAAAGGAAAAAAAAAGCATTGTATTTGAATTTAAGAACCTTGGGTTTTAGTTCCAGTGGTAGCAATAATTGTTCAGGCTTAGATAAGTTACTCAGGTCTTATCATGACTGAATTTCCTCCTATGTCAAATAAATACTTTGAATAAGTAATATCATTGGCTTTGAACCATTTGAGCTATTTACTTTGAACAAATAAAGCTATTTAAATAAATAAAACTAGCTATTGCCAGTTAACCTTAAATCCAGAGCCTTCTCAACTCTGAAATCCTAGGATTCTAAATACTTATATAAGGAAGAAATGTTTATTAAGTGGCATTTTCTTGCTGTCAAAGAAGAGGACATCAAAAAGAGTTCTTATCACTATGTGAAAGAGGCATTTGTCAGAAATTCTTTTTGAAGTTTGAGATTATGCATCAAAATTTTAAAATCAGGGTTCTGACAACCTGAACTCTACTTAGTAGAGTCTATTTAGAAAGTTAATAAAAACTTACATTTGGAAAAATATTGAACAATTTACAAAGATATTTTCAAAATATCTTTGTGAATATGTAATGAAAGAACTATTATATCCATTTTTTCAGATGAAAGAACTTTGAAACCCCATAATGCAATGTCCTGTCTAAGACTGAACACCTAGTTAGTGACAGAAGACTTCAGAAAGTGTCTCAGACCTCAGGGGGGAAAAAAAAAGATCACTGCTTAAATAAAGATGACAGTCTTTCTTTAAAGCCCTTCATCATAATAAAGTAGGTAAATACATTGGAGAAAAGGAATCCAAGTTTATCCTCATTTTAGGGGATTTTGTGATGAGAAATAATATATTTGAATGCTTTAAATAAACAAAACATAGATATCCAAACATTGTTGCTATAAAACAAAACATATAATCTTTAAGTTAATAGAAATCTTAGAAATCTTAGCTCAATTTATACTGTAGACATTTCATTTATAAAGTGTTGTATCAGGCAACAAATATTTATTAAACACTTAAAATTTGCCAGAAATTTCTCTAAGCACTAGTGATACAAAGAAAGGCCAAAAAAAGAATAATAGATTTGCAATCAAAGAGGATATGGTATAATAAGAAAGGCAATATGTAAAATGGTAAGATACATAAAGATCAAAAGGAAAGTTATCTGAGGAGAAAAACACTAACATCTGGGAAATTTACAGAAGGTGGGGTTTCATGTGAGATTTGAAGAACTGTTTGAATTATTGCAGTCCACCTTTTCAAGGGTTTTAGCTGCAAAGTGAAGAAAAGAAGTAGGATGATAGCGAGCAGGGATTGAAGGATAAAGTAAGCAATTTTTTTATTTTTGTTTCTTTTTAAGTTATAGGAGATATGCGTATATTTTTAGGCAGTGGGAAAAGATCCCGTATAGAGGAAGGGATTGAAAATAAGGCAAAGAGGGGGCAGAGCAAATATGGTAGAGTAAAAAAAAAAAAAAAAAAAAGAACTAGCTTGACCTCCTGCATCAATCACCACCAATATCTGCAACAAATGACTCTAAACAAATTCTAGTGCTAGAGAACTCACAAAGTGAGAGACGGAAACAAGTCTCCCACTGAAAGCAGCCTGGCAGGCTGACAGGAAGGGTCTATAGCACCAGGCTGTGAGCTGAATACAGTCGTGTGTGATTTGAACTGTGGCCCTGACAGGCTGCAGGAGACTTTAAGAGAGTAAATCACTGGCAGCTGTGGCAGTTTCCAGAGTTCTCAGACCATAAATGCCAAAGAGAAAGCAAAAGATCAATGAGGAATCCTGCTAGAAATGGGTAAGAGAAGTGTGTGGTCCAGCCCCTGCCCCTTGGTTGAGAGGTGTCAGAAGTGCAGTGGCTGTAGCAGCTAACTTGTGGCTGCCTCAAGTACTCTTGGCCTGCAGATTGGAGGGGTACAAAGCAACTATTCTGAGAGTAATCACTATTGCTTTGACTTGTTTGTATCTGTGTCACAGTCTTGGGTGGTGGTCATGTGGTGAGGAATGCTAGTGTGCCAGAGGCTTTTTGTTGCTGTAGAGAGGGCATTCTCCTCATAGTTCTGAAAACAGTTATGATTATAGCTGTGAAAACCCCAGCAATATGGAACACAGCTCTCTCCACTCTGGAATCAGAATTCTACCATGGCAAAGAGCTTGAAAGATAAGATGAGTGGAAAACAGGTGACAATTTGACTGGCAAGATGAGCAATCAGAGGAAGCAGAATCAGATCATGGAATCTTTTTGGGGGGGACAAAAAGGATCAAAACATGGAACCAGAAGAAAACAACAAAGTCAAAACTCCTGCAACAAAAGCTTCCAAGAAAAATATTAATTTGTTACAGGCCACGGATGAACTCAAGAAAGATTTTGAAAATAAAGTAAGAGAAGTGGAGGAAAAATTGGGAAGAGAAATGAGAATGATGCAAGAAAATCAAGAAGAGAGAGACAACAACATGACTGAAGAAAATAAGAACTTAAAAAATAGACTAACTCACACGTGTCTAGGTGGCAAAGAGAGTAAGAGTGCCGGCCTCAGAGTTGGGATGACCCAGGATTGAATCCGGCCTCAGAAAATGAGCACCCACACATAAATAATGACTAACCGTGTAACCCTGAGCATGTTACTTAACCCCAATTGCTTTAAAAAAATAGACTAACTCAAATGGCAGAAGAGGTTCAAAAAGCCAATGAGGAGAAGAATGCCTTAAAAAGCCAAATTTGCCAGATAGAAAAAGAATTTTGAGAACTCACTGAAGAGAACAATTCCTTAAATATTAGATCAAAGTAAATGGAAGCTAATGATTTTATATTTATATTTATATTTATATTTATATTTAAATCTGCATTTCCATTCCATTACAATGAACCTAGACACTATCTTTCAAGAAATTATCAGGCAAAATTTCCCTGACATTCTAGGATGAGGGGACAAAATAGAAATAGAAGGAATTCAGTGATTACCTCTTGAAAAAGATCCCAAAAAGAAAATTCTTGGAATATTTTACCCAGATTCCCGAATTCCCAGATCAAGGAGAAAATATTGCAAGCAGACAAGAAGAAAAAATTTAAATACCATTAAAACACAATCAGGATAACACAGGACCTAGCAGCTCCTACATCAAAGTATTAAAGGGCTTGGAATATGATATTCTGGAGGTCAAAGGAGCTGCGATTAAAACAAAGAATCACCTACCCAGCAAAAGTGAGCATCATGTTTCAGGGGAAAATATGGTCATTCAATGAAAGAGAGGACTTTCAAGCATTCTTTTTTTTTAATTTTTTAAATTTTATTTGTTTATTTTTAGTTTACAAGATTCAATTCCATGGTTCCTCGCATTTCAAATTTCCCTTCCCTCCCTCCTCCCACCCCCCACAATGGCATATAGTCCAGTATAGGATCTGCAAATACTTTCACAATAGACATTAGTCAAGTTACAAAGGCATATTGTAATAGATGGGATGAAAAATGGTAAAGAGGAAATAAAAGCAAACAATGAAAAGAAAAAGATCAATTAGTTTTCTTCCATCAGGATTCAAGATCAGTTCTTTCTAGTTATTTCTCTGGATGTAGGCATCTCTCTCCTTCATGAGTCTTTCAGGATTTCCTTATATCACCGCACGGCTGAGAAGAGTCCAGTCTGTCATAGTTGGTCATCACACATATGTTGTGTCTGTGATTGTATACAAATTTCTCCTGGTTCTACTCTTCTCAATCAGAATCAGCTTGTATAAGCCTCTCCAGGTAAATATGAAAACTGTTTCACCTCATTTATTATAGCACAACAATATCCCATTACATGCATATACCACAACTTGTTTAGCCATTCCCCAATTGATGAGCACCCCTTTTTGTGGTTGCAAAGAATTGGAAATTAAGAAAACTGTTGAATTAATAAATAAAACTAAGAACTGGTTTTTTGAAAAAACAAATAAAATTGATAGATCCTTAGTCAATATGATAAAAAAAAAGAAAGAAGAAAATGAAATTGTGAGTATCAAAAATGAAAAGGGTGAATCTACCTCCAATAAAGGGGAAATAAAAAACATAATTATGAATTATTTTTCCCAATTGTATGCACATAAATATGAGAATCTTAGTGAAATGGATGAATATTTACAAAAATACAAGTTGCCCAGATGAACTGAAGAGGAAGTGAATTACCTAAATAACCCTATGTCAGAAAAAGAAATCAAACAAGTCATCAATGAACTCCCTAGGAAAAAATTCCCAGGGCTAGATGGGTTTACTAGTGAATTCTATCAAACATTTAAAGAATAATTGATTACAGCACTCTACAAACTATTTGGGAAAATCGGTGAAGAAGAAGTCCTACCAAATACTTTTTATGACACAAATATGGTACTGATTCCTAAATCAGGAAGAGATAAAGCAGAGAAAGAAAATTATAGACCAATTTCCCTCATGAATATAGATGCAAAAATTTTAAATAAAATATTAGCTAAAACACTACAACAACTTGTCACAACCTGGATCAGGTAGGATTTATTCCAGGAATGCAAGGATGTTTTAATATTAGGAAAACCATCAGTATAATTGATTATATCAACAATAAAACTAGCAGAAATCACATGATAATCTAAATAGATGCAGAAAGGCTTTTGACAAAGTACAACATCCATTCTTATTAAAAAGACTAGAAAGAATAGGAATAAATGGAGACTTCCTTAAAATAGTATATAGCATCTATATTAAACCATCAGCAAATATTATATGCAATGGGGTTAAACCAGAAGTCTTTCCAATAAGATGAGGAGTGAAACAAGGGTGTCCACTATCACCCCTCTTATTCAATCTGGTACTAGAAATGTTAGCAGTAGTAATTAGAGAAGAAAAAGAAATCAAAGGATTCAAATTAGGAAAAGAAGAGACCAAGCTATCACTCTTTGCAGATGATATGATGATATACTTAGAGAATCCTAGAGAATCAAGTAAACAACTACTTGAGATGATAAATAAATTTGGCAAATTTGCAGGATATAAAATATATCCACATAAATCCTTGGAATTCCTATATATCTCTAATAAAATTCAACAGCAAGAGATAGAAAGAGAAATCGATTTAAAGTCACTGTAGACATTATAAAACATTGGGGAATCTACCTGGCAAAACAAACCAAGTACCTATATGATTTCAGTTACAAAACACTTCTCACACAAATAAAGTCATATTTAACTAATTGGAAAAATATCAATTGCTCATGGCAGGGTCAAGCTAATATAATAAAAATGATAATTTTACCCAAACTAAATTATATATTTAATGCCATACCAATCAATTTACCAAAAAACTACTTTATAGAGTTAGACAAAATAGTAACAAAATTTATTTGGAAGAAAAAATGGTCTAAAATATCAAGGGAATTAATGAAAAGAAATGCTAGGGAAGGTGAACTAGCTATACTAGATTTTAATCTGTATTATACAGCAGCAGTCTTCAAAACTGCTTGGTACTGGCTGAGGAGTAGAACAGTAGATCGATGGAATAGATTGGGCGTACGAGATCCAGCTGTTAATTAGTATAGTAATCTATTATTTGAGAAACCCAAATATCCCAGGTTTTGGGATAAGAATGGACTATTAGACAAAAACTGCTGGGAAAACTGGAATAAAATATGGCAGAAATGGGCATAGACCATTATCTAACACCATATACCAAAATCAAGTCTAAATGGGTGCATGGTCTAGGTATAAAGGATGATACTGTAAGCAATCTGGGAAAGCAAAGAATAGTTTACCTGTCAGATTTTTGGAGAAGGAAAGACTTTAGGACCAAACAAGAATTAGAGAGCATTATAAAATGCAAAATGGATAATTTTGGTTACATTAAATTGAAAAGCTTCTGTACAAACAAAGCCAATGCAAACAAGATCAAGAGGGAGGTAGGGAATTGGGAAAGAATTTTTACAACCTATTTCTCTGATAAAGGACTCGTTTCTAAAATTTACAGAGAACTGAGTTAAATCTATAAGAATACAAGTCATTCCCCAATTGATAAATGGTCAAAGGATATGAACAGGCAGTTCTCAGAGAAAGAAATTAAAGATATCTATAAGCATATGAAGAAATGCTCTAAATCACTGTTGGTTATAGAAATGCAAAATGCAAATCAAAACAACTCTGAGGTACCACATCTCTCCAGTTAGATTGGCTAAGATGACAAAACAGGAAAATGACAAATGCTGGAGAAGATGTGGGCAAACTGGAAAACTAATGCATTGCTGGTGGAGTTGTGAACTTATCCAACCATTCTGGAGAGCAATCTGGAATTATGTCCAAAGGGCTATAAATAATTTCATACCCTTTGACCCAGCAATACCACTTCTAGGGTTATATCCCAAAGAGATCATAGAAGTGGGAGGAAGACCCATATGCACAAAAATATTTTTAGCAGCCCTTTTTGTGGTTGCAAAGAATTGGAAACTAAAGGGGTGCCCATCAATTGGGGAATGGCTAAACAAGTTGTGGTATATGAATGTAATGGAATTTTATTGTGGTATAAGAAACGAAGAGACAACGGATTTCATAATTACCAGGAGAGACTTATACAAACTGATGCTGAGCGAGTAGAGTAGAATCAGAAGAAATTTGTATACAATCACAGGCAGCAGAGTTCAGAGTTTCTTACATCACAATAGTATTCTCTTATGCAACGATTTGTTTAGTCACTTTTTTTCTTTTTTCTCCTTTTTTCTTCTTTTTCTTATTTTCTTTAAACAAATGCTTTCTTAACTTCTGTTTTACATCATTCATTTCCACCAGATTTTGAGTTACAATCATTCCGCCCCCCCCCGTTTTTCCCCTACCCACCCTCCCAGAGTAGCAGTCCCACAAGATATCGCTTCCTCCAATCTGCTCTCTCCCATATCTTCTCCCATACCCCCTTCGACTTTTCTATTAGAGGAAGGTGAATCTTTGTGTCCCAATGCCTGCAAATCTTATCTCTCAATTACATGCAAAAGAGTATTGATAATAGTATTTATATATATTTGGGACATTTAATCTTAAGACCTTGAATTTCAGATCCATTTCCTTCCTCCCTTGTCACCCATTCCCTCTGGGGAGATAAGTAATTCAGTATATGTTGTACATGTCTAGCTATGTAGAACATTACCATAGTAGATATATTGTACAAGGCTGCTTATAATTCCCTCCCACTCATCCCACCCCCCACCTGGTCCATTCTCTACATGATCCTGTCCCTCTTTTATAGTGGGTACTTCCAACCTCCCCTCACCCCAAAGATGCCCTCCCATCCATCATCCCTCCTCTCATCCCCCTTCCCCCTATTCTGCTGTAGGTTGAGATATCCCATTTAGCATGTATGTCATTCTCTCACTGAACCAAATTCGTTGAGAGTGTGGTTTTGCTTTTTTGCCTTCTTATTCTTCCCGTCCTTGGCAATCTCTTCCTCTTGCTTCTTCTACATGAGATAGTTTGCCCTACCCTGTCTCTCCCCATCTCCTCTTGCCACTTTCCTCTCTCACCTCATAATTTCACCCCTTGAGTATCCTGCCTTCCCAACTAATTCAACCTATGCCCTCTATCCATATATAACTGTAAACATATATACACACATTCACATATGTATTCATATGACCATACACCCTTCTTCCATTATTTTCATACTGAGAAAGATTCCATCAGTCACAGTTATTGTTTTTCCATATAGGACTGTAAATACTTTAACTTTGATAAGTTCCTTTTGATTTCTTTTCCCTTATTACCTTCTCAGGCATCTCTTGCTTCTTGTGCCTGGATGTCAAATTTTTTATTCAACTCTATTTTTTTCCTCAAGAATGCTTGAAAGTCCTCTATTCCACTGAATGACCATATTTTCCCCTGAAACAAAATACTCAGTTTTGCTGGGTAGGTGACCCTTGGGTTCAGTCCCAGCTCTTTTGCCCTCTGGAATATCATATTCCTTGCCCTTCGATCCCTCAGTGTAGAAGCTGCCAGATCCTGTGATATTCTGATTGTGTTTCCACAGTATTGAAATTTTTTCTTCCTGGCTGCTTGTAGTATTTTCTCCTTGATCTGGGGATTCTGGAACCTGGCTATAATATTCCTGGGAGTTTTCTTTTTAGGATCTTTTTCAGGAGGTGATTGGTGGATTCTTTCAACCTCTATTTCCACCTCTGGGTCTAAAACATCAGGGCAATTTTCCTTGAGAATTTCTTGAAGGGTGATTTCTAGGTTCTTTCTTTGATCATGGCTTTCAGGTAGTCCAATAATTTTTAAATTGTCTCTCCTGGATCTATTTTCCAGGTCAGTGTTTTTCCCATGAGATATTTCACATTGCCTTCTAATCTTTCATTTGTTTGGATCTGCTTAACAGCATCTTGATTTCTCATAAAGTCATTAGCTTCCATTTGCTCCAGTCTAACTCTGAAGGAATGAATCTCCTCAGTGAACTTTTGAGATTCTTTTTCCATCTGGCAAATTCGACTTTTTAAGGCATTCTTCTCCTCATTGCCCTTTTGGGCCTCCTTTGCCATTTGAGTTAGTCTATTTTTTAAGGTGTTGTTTTCCTCAGTCAGGCTGTTGACCCTCATTTCATACTTTTCCTGCATCCTTCTCATTTCTCTTTCCAATTTTTCCTCCACTTCTCTTATTTGATTTTTAAAGTCCTTCTTAAGGTCCTCTATGGCCTGCAACCTGCTCATGTTTTCCCCTGGGGCTTTTGGAGCAGGACTTTTGACCTCACAGTCCTTTTCCCACTCTATGCCCGCAAAGTAGGAGTCTATTGTTGCATTTTTCTGTTTAATTTTTTTCCTTTGTCTTGGCATGTTGTCACTTAATTACTTGACTGTTGGGCTTGTTGCCACACTATGGCTCTGCAGCCAGACAGGGGAAATATATCCCGAACGTGTGGGGGACAACTTCTGTTTCTGGCAAGCTAGAAACCTACCCACAACCTCCACCCCAGATCACAATCCAGATCCAGGGAGGTTAAAGTAAGAGCGATTACCCCCCAAGACTCATCTCTGGATCTTCCTACAGTTTGCAGGCCAGGACATGGAGCTGCCTCTGCAAACTACCAAATGTCATGCCTTCTCAGTGGCTCCTAGCCCCCAGGGGAGGAAGCTGACGCATTCCCCAAATACTGGTCCCAAAATCCATAGGGCACTAACCTCTCATTTTGTCCTAGGCATGTCTATGTTGATAATTCTGGAATCGCCACAGCTGCTGGTGTTTTGGGGTCCCTCCAGCTGGCTGGTGGCCCTGCCACCCTGGGGCTAAAACTTCAGCTCACAGACCTGGGCTCGACTCCCTGTGTACCTGGGCTCGGCTTCCCACACTCTGCATGCTGCGCTGCCCACTCCCAGACTGCTGCGCTCATCCTTCCTGCAGGGCTGCTGGGCTGCTCTCAGTGGGAGTTTAGCTTCTCTGTGTCATTCTGTGGGTGCTGGGGCTCTATATGTTGTTCAGAGTCCCCTTTCACATGGTTTGGAGGTAATCTGGGAGCAGAGTGGCTTGGACACGCTGTTTCTACTCCTCCATCTTGGCTCCGCCTCAATTACTGAACTTTTAAAGTTGGAAAATAGCAGGGGATGTCTTCAGCTTTCTCCTTCCCTTACCCAGTACATTGCCCCTGTTTAGTCATTCTTTAACTGATGAGTGTCTGCTCTGTTTCTGGTTGTTAGTTATTACAGAAAGTACAGTCATAAATATTTTTTAGTAATATAAGGCCTTTTATTCTCATTGGTGTCTTCCTTGTTGTATGAGCTTAGTAATGGGGTCTCTGGTTCAAAGAGTATAGACATTCGAGCAACTAAATTTATGAATTTTATCTTTTCTAATGCCTCTATAACTCATTACATTGTGGATTTATCTCAATCCCAGAGTTGTATAAGTAAGTGCTTTGTTTCTCTTCCATTTTTATTGCTTTATATTTGATATCAATTTCACCTATCCATTTAGAATGTAATTTCTGACGGGCTGCTTTTCAGTTTACAAAAAAGTTTTCTTTATCAGATATAGAGTTTTCCCCTAGGTAACATGTTTTTCACTTTATCCACTTTATCAAAGACTGGGCTATTGGGGGCGGAGCCAAGATGGCGGAGAAGAAACAGCTCATCCAAGCCACTCAGCCCCCACATTCCCCCCAAACGATGTAAAAGGGGACTCTGAACAACTTCTGGAGCCCCAGCACCCACAGAACGACACAGAGAAGCTAAACTCCCACTGAGGACAGCCCAGCAGCCCTGCAGGAAAGACCAGCGCAGTGGTCTGGGACCTGGCAGCGTGCAGCGCGCAGAGCGCAGGAAGCCGAGCCGAGCCAAGCCCAGGTCCACATGAGCCGAGGTTTTAGCCCCAGGGCGGCAGGGCCAGCAGCCAGCTGGAGGAACCCCAGAACACCAGGAGCAGTGGCGACTCCAGAATTATCAACATAGACTTGCCTGGGAAAAAGTAAGAGGTTAGTGTCCTATGGACTTTGGGACGGGTATTAGGGAAAGCGTCAGCTCCCTCCCCTGGGGGCTAGAAGCCGCTTAGGACAAACGCCTTTTTGTAGTTTTCAGAGGCAGCTCCCACTCCCAGCCTGCAAATTTGTAGGGAGATCCAGCGATCAGTCTTGGGGGGTAATTGCTCTTGCTTTAACCTCCCTGGATCTGGATTGTGATCTAGGGTGGAAGTCGTGGGTGGGTTTACAGCTTGCCAGAAACGGAAGTTGCCCCCCACACGTTCGGGACGAAAATTCCTCTATCTGGCCTTAAAGCTTTAGTGTGCCAACAAGCCCAAAAGTCAAGTAATTAAGCGACAACATGCCAAGGCAAAGGAAACAAAAAAATGCAACCCTAGACTCCTATTTTGGGCACATAGAGCAGGAAAAGGACTGTGAGGTGAGAAGTCCTGCTCCAAAAGCCCCAGGGGAAAACATGAGTGGGTTGCAGGCCATAGAGGACCTTAAGAAGGACTTTAAAAATCAAATAAGAGAAGTAGAGGAAAAATTGGAAATAGAAATGAGAAGGATGCAGGAAAAGTATGAAATGAGGGTCAACAGCCTGACTGAGGAAAACAACACCTTAAAAAATAGACTAACTCAAATGGCAAAGGAGGCCCAAAAGGGTAATGAGGAGAAGAATGCCTTAAAAAGTCGAATTTGCCAGATGGAAAAAGAATCTCAAAAGTTCACTGAGGAGATTCATTCCTTCAGAGTTAGACTGGAGCAAATGGAAGCTAATGACTTTATGAGAAATCAAGATGCTGTTAAGCAGATCCAAACAAATGAAAGATTAGAAGGCAATGTGAAATATCTCATGGGAAAAACCACTGACCTGGAAAATAGATCCAGGAGAGACAATTTAAAAATTATTGGACTACCTGAAAGCCATGATCAAGGAAAGAACATAGAAATCACCCTTCAAGAAATTCTCAAGGGAAACTGCCCTGATGTTTTAGATCCAGAGGGCAAAATAGAGGTGGAAAGAATCCACCAATCACCTCCTGAAAAACACCCCAAAACGAAAACTCCCAGGAATATTATAGCCAGGTTCCAGAATCCCCAGATCAAGGAGAAAGTACTTCAAGCAGCCAGGAAGAAACAATTTCAATATTGTGGAAACACAATCCGAATACCCCAGGACCTGGCGGCTTCTACACTGAGGGATCGAAGGGCATGGAATATGATATTCCAGAGGGCAAAAGAACTGGGAATGAACCCACCGGTCACCTACCCAGCAAAACTGAGTATTTTGTTTCAGGGGAAAATATGGTCATTCAGTGGAATAGAGGACTTTCAAGCATTCTTGAGGAAAAAACCAGAACTGAATAGAAAATTTGACACCCAGACACAAGAAGGAAGAGATGCCTGAGAAGGTAATCGGGGAGAGGAGATCAGAAGGAACTTATCAAAGTTGAACTATTTACATTCCTGTATGGAAAAGCAATAACTGTGACTGATGATATCTTTCTCACTATGAAAATAATGGAAGAAGGGGGTGTGGTCATATGAATACATATGCGAATGTGTGTGTATATGGTTACAGTTATATATGGATAGAGGGCATAAGTTGAATTTGTTGGGAAGGGAGAATATTCAAGGGATGAAATTATGAGGCAAGAGAGGAAAGTGGCAAGAGGTGATGGGGAGAGACAGGGTAGTGTAAACTATCCCATGCAGAAGAAGCAAGGGGAAGTGGTTACAAAAAAGGGGGAGAATAAGGAAGGCTAAAAAGGCAAAACCACATTCAAACTGAATTTGGTTCAGGGAGAAAATGACATGCATAA
Source organism: Gymnobelideus leadbeateri (assembly GCA_011680675.1). NCBI lineage: Eukaryota > Metazoa > Chordata > Mammalia > Diprotodontia > Petauridae > Gymnobelideus > Gymnobelideus leadbeateri. The sequence continues at coordinate 130,623 of WOXC01009006.1, forward strand.
TAAATGGGATATCTCAACCTGCAGCAGGATAGGGGGTAGGGGGATGGGAGGAGGGATGATGGATGGGAGGGCATCCTTGGGGTGAGGGGAGGTTTGAAGTACCCACTATAAAAGAGGGACAGGATCATGTAGGGAATGGACCAGGTGGGGGGTGGGATGAGTGGGAAGGAATTATAAGCAGCCTTGTACAATATATCTACTATGATAATGTATTGCATAGCTAGACATGTGCAACATATACTGAATTACTTATCTCCCAAGAGGGAATGGGTGACAAGGGAGGAAGGAAATGGATCTGAAAATTGAAGTCTTAACATTAAATGTTTCAAATATATATAAATACTATTATTAATACTTTTTTGCTTGTAATAGGGAGATAAGATGTGCAGGCATTGGGATGCAAAGACTCACCTTCCTCTAATGGAAAAGTCGATGGGGGTATGGGAGAAGGTATGGGAGAGAGCAGGTTGGAGGAAGCAATATCTTGTGGGATTACTGCTCTGGGAGGTTGGGTAGGGGAATAATGGGGGGAAAATGATTGTAACTCAAAATCTGGTGGAAATGAATGATGTAAAACAGAAGTTAATAAAGCATTTGTTAAAAAAAAAAAAGACTGGGCTATTGAGTATTATTGTTTTAAAATGTCCCTTCTGTAATCTAGTCCACTGATTTTTCTCTCTATTCTTCAACAAATATTAAATGATTATGATGAATTTTTCTTTATAATACAATTTGAGGTCTGGAAACACTATTTCATTTTGTATTTATTTTATTTTAGCATTCCATTTAATATTCTGGATAATTACTTTTTCCAACTTAATTGTGTGATTATTTTATCACACTCTACAAAACAACTTCTTAGTAATCTGATGGGTACAGCAATAAAATTATAAATTATTTTGTCAAATTTCATTTTTATCATGTTTGGTTGGCATAGATAAGTGCACCAAATATTATCTCCCCCTATTTAGGTGGTTCTTTAATTTAAGTAAATAGTTTTTGTATTTTTTACAAACACTTTTTGCACAAAGATTTCTTTCTTGTAAATGAATCTATATAAGGTTCTTATTTTCGGTTTTGGGGTTTTTTTTTGTGATTTGGTAGATTGATCCACAGATAAATTATGTAATTCACTGTTATTTGGAATGCGATTTTCCTTTCTATTATTGCTTCTTCTGTTTGCTACTAGAATTTTTAAAGAAATGCTATTGATTTTTCAGAATTTATTTTATAACCTGCAATTTTACCAAAGTTGTTTTCTCAATATCTGTATTGATTCCCTAGAGTTTTCCAAGTAAACTATCAGCATCAATAAATAGGAGTTGTTTTACCTCCTACTTGTTTATCTTTATTCTTTAATCCCCCTGTTTTAATTCTCTCTCTTTCAAGAGAATTGTGCTGATTTTTTACCTTAGAGGTGATGCTTTTAATGTGTCCCTTCTTACCATTGATATCTTTGAGGTCAAACTGATATGTAGGAACACCCATGTGGGTGGGAAGGACTTTGTTAACCACATGGTTAACCAGTTCATTAACAAGTTCAAGGGATGACACAAGAAGATCATCCGTGAGAACAAAAAACTTTTTGCTGTATACCATGCATAAATGTGAACAGGCATACTTTCTTCCAGCATGCAGGCCAGTATTGAGAGTGACTGCTTCTATGAAGGTATCAACTTCTATATCTCCATAACCCAAACTCATTTTGAAGAGCTAAATGCCTATCTTTTATATAGCACACTGGATGCTGTGGAAAAGTTTCTGGGTTTGGTGAGTAGATCAATGTGTGTACCCAAAATCCAGAAACTTCTTCAAGACTTCTTCAGTGAGAAGGAGCTCAACAAGAGCATCAGTCCTAACGAGTCTGTTGACTGTGCTGAAGCTCTTCAGATTACATTTTGTCTGCAGAAAATCTGAGAATGTGCTGGATTTTTTGCTGTTGGATCTCACTCTTCTTTCCCTTGGAATTGAAACTGCTGGTGGAGTTATGATAGTTCTGATGAAATGTCATACCAACAACCTCACCAAAAATATGAAATCCTTTATTATCTATTCATAAATCCAGCCTGGTATGCTTATTAGGTTTGTGAAGGTAAGAGAGCAATGACAAAGAAAAACAACTTGCTGCACAAATTTGAGCTCACAGGGATCCCTCTACTTCCAAGGGGTGTTTTTGAGATTGAAGTAACATTTTACATTAATGCAAATTGCACGCATCAACTGTTTTTAATTTTATCATTTTCATTTTCATTTCCATTTTTATATTTTCCCTGTAATTTAATATACATTTTAAAATGTTTTTTTATTTACTTCTAACTAAAAGTGGACACATTTCAGTTCCACAATCACTTGAGTTTCAAATTTTCATCCCCTCCCTCTCACCCCCACACCCATGACAGCATGAAGTCAAATATAAGATCTACAAATACATTGATATTAAACATTAGTCATGTTGTAAAGAAGGATTATAATCAATGGAATGAACAATGGGAAAGAGGAAACAAAGCAAAGCAAGAAAAAGAACAAGAGCAAGTAGTTTGCTTCAATCTGCTTTCAGACTCTGTAGATCTTTCTCTGGATGTGGATATCTATTTCCATCATGAGTCTTTTAGATTTGTCTCAAAACCATACATTTATGAGAGGAGTCAAGTCTATCAAGGTGAGTCATCACACATATGTTGTGTCTGTAATTGTGTACAAAGTTATCCTGATTCTGCTCTTCTCACTCAACATCAATTTATATAACTCTCTACAGGTTATTATGAATCTGTCTGCTCCTCATTTCTTATAGCCCAATAGCATTCCATTATGTTCATAAAGCACAACTTGTTCAGCCATTCCCCAATTGACGGGCATCCCTTGATTCCCAATTCTTTGCCACCACAAAAAGAGATGCTTTAAATATTTTTGTACATACAGGTCTTCATCCACTTCTATGATTTCTTTGGGATAAAATCCTAGAAGTGGTATTTTTGGGTGAAAGGATATGCACTTTTGTATAGCCCTTTGGCCATAGTTCCTTACTGCTCTCCAGAATAGTTGGATCAGTTTACAGCTCCACCAACAATGCATTAGTATTCCAATTTGCCCACATCTTCACCAGCATTTGTCATTTTCCTGTTTTGTCATCTTAGCCAATATGACAGGTGAGATGTGGTACCTCAGAGTTGTTTTGATTTGCATTTCTCTAATCAGTAGCAAATTAGAGCATTTTCTCAAATGCTTAGAGATATCTTTAATTCAGTCCTCGGAAAACAGCCTGTTCATATCATTTGACCATTTATCAATTGGGGAATGACTTGTATTCTTTTAGATTTGACTCAATTCTTTGTATATTTTAGAAATGAGCCCTTTATCAAAGACACTGGCTGTAAAAATTCTTTCCCAATTTTCTACTACCCTCTTGCACTGGCTTCGTTTTATTTGTACAGAAACTTTTCAATTTGATGTAATCAAAATTATCCATTTTGCATTTTATAATGCTCTCTAATTCTTGGTTAGTCTTAAAGTCTTCCCTTCTCCATAAACCTGACATGCTACCTATCAGTTGATCTCCCAGATTACTTATGGTATCAGCCTTTATACCTAGACTGAGCACACATTTAGACTTGATTTTCATATACATTGCAAGATATTGGTCTATGCCTAGTTTCTTCCATACTATATTCCCATTTTCACATCAGTTTTTATCAAATAATAAGTTCTTATCCCAAAACTGGGGTCTTTGCATTTATCAAAGAGTAGATTGCTATAGTAATTGACTGCTGAGTAGTATGTACCCAATCTATTACACTGATCCACTATTCTTTTCCTCAGCCAGTACCAAGTAGTTTTGATGAATGCTGCTTTATAATACAGATTGAAATCTGGCATGGCTAGGCTACCTTCCCGAGCATTTTCTTTCATTAATTCTCTTGATATTCTGGACCTTTTGTTCTTCCAAATGAATTTTTCTACTATTTTTCCAGTTCTATAAAGTAATTTTTTGGTAGATTGATTGGTACGGCACTAAGTATGTAATTTAATTTAGGTAAAATTGTCATTTTTATTATATTAGCCCCACCCAGCCACACATGACTGATATTTTTCCAATTAGTTAGCTCTGATTATATTTGTGCGAAAAGTGTTTGGTAATTATTTTCATATAGGACCTGGGTTTGTTTTGGCAGGTAGATTCCCAAGTATTTTATAATGTCTACAGTATCTTTAAATGGAATTTCTCTTTCTATCGCTTGATGTTGCATTTTGTTAGAAATATGTAGGAATGCTGAAGATTTGTATGGGTTTAATTTATATCCTGCAACTTTGCTAAAATTTATTTAGTATCTGAAATTGATTTTTTTAAAGGGGAGCTTTTGTCCCAAACTCTGGGGTTTTTTCAGCTGCTGAAACTATTAGTTGGGTGCTCTCTCTGAAGCCTTTCTCCTCTGAAGCTCTGGCAAGCTGGACCTCCACCTTAGACCACAATCCAGATCCAAGCATGTTAAAGCAAGAGCAATTACCCTTCAGGCTGGTCAAAGTGGTCCCCCTACACTCTGCAGGCCAGGAGTTGAAGTTGCCACATGGAAATGGCTGTTGCGTGGCTGCAGTGCCTCACTGGTTTCTTGCCCCAGGGATAGAGGCCAACCACACTCCCAACTACTGGATCCCAAATCCACACTGCACTGAAATCTCACTTTGTCCTTACCATCTATGTACTGATAATTCTGGAAACTGTTACTGCTGCTGGTGATCTGCCCTCCAGCTGGTGGTTGGTCAGGCCCACCCTGGGGCTAAAACCTCTGGCTCACATGGGGTTGGGCTCAGCTCCCAGATTGCTGTACTGGCTGATTCCTCATTGCCTGTCTGGCTGTCCTCGGTGGGAGTTTAGCTTCTCTGTGTCATTTTGTTGGTTCTTTCACTCAAAACTTTGTTCAGATTCTGCTTTTACATGAATTGGGGGAGGTAGAAGCCTGTTCCCCACAGAAATCCTGTTTCTACTCCACCATCTTGACTCAGACATCTTGACTCTATAACCTATTTCAGGTAATTGTTATTGCATCGTGATCTGAGAAGGATGGTTTTAATATTTCTGCCTTTCTGCACTCAGTTGTGAGGATTTTCTGCCCTAGTACACGGCCTATTTTTGTGTATGTGTCATGTGCAGCTGAGAAGAAGGTATATTGATTTCTATTTCCCTCCTTACCTTCTTTTTTGTTTATTTTGAGGTTACATTTATCAAGTTCAGAGAGGGGAGGATTAAGGTCCCCTACTATTATAATTTTGCTATCTATTTCTTCCTCTAGTTCCCTTGACTTCTCCTCTAGGAATTTGGATGCTACACTACTTGGTGCATATATGTTAAGTAATGGTATTGCTTCATTCTCAAAGGCACCTTTTAGCAGGAAATAGTTTCCTTCCTTATATCTTTTAATTGGATATATTTTTGCTTTTGCTTTGTCTGAGATAAGTATTGCTTCCCATCCCTTTTTTTTTTTACTTTAGCTGACACATGATATATTCTACTACAATCTTTTACCTTTACCCTATGTGTATTCCCCTGTTTCATGTATGCTTCTTGTAGACAGCCTATTGTAGGATTGTGGTTTTTAATCCATTCTGCTATCCACCTCCATTTTATGGGACAGTTCATCCCATTTACATTCACAGTTATGATTACTATCTGCATCTTTCCCTCTATCTTATTCCTTCCCCATTTATATTTTTTATTTCTTCCTTCTCCCTTCCCCTTCTTAAGAGTTTTACTTTTGACTACTGCTTCCTTCAGAATTCACTCCCTGTGTACCCCCCTCTCTTTACTTACCCTTTCCCCTTACTACTGTTCCCCTCCTTTCTAACCACCACTCTCCCTTTTCCCCCTTATCCCTTCTAGTGCATGTAGGGCACGATATATTTTTATACTTAGTGGAATACATTATTCTCTCCTTGAACCCAAACCAATGGGGAATAAATTTTATATAATGTTCCTCTCCCTCCCTCCTTTCCCTGTATTATAATGATGTTTTGCATCTCTTCACATTAGAATCCTAAACTTAAGTGATTATGCTGATCCCTTCTTGAACCAGAACCATTAAGGATAAAGGTCATATGATGTTCATTTCCTTCCTTTCTTTCCTTCTACCATAATATGATTTTATTCCTCTTTGTGTGGCATAATTTATCCTTTTCTGCCTCATCATTTCCTTTATCCCATTACAGTTCTTCTGAACCCATTAATAAGGGTTTTTTTTTATCATCAGGTTATCTAATTTCTAGGCATATCCCTTTTAAATATCACAATAATTATAAAAAATTCAATATTGGCAGGTATCAGCTTCTCATATTGGAATATAAACAGTTTGCTATTATTGAAGCACACGTTATGTGCATGTGTGTGTGTTTTCCTTGTTTATCATTTTATGTCTCTTTTGAGTCTTGTATTTGGATATCAAATTATACATTGAGCTCTGGCTATTTCATCAGGAAATCTGGAGGTCCCTTATTTCATTGATCATCATCTCCTTGTCTGAAAGTTTATGCTCAGGTTTTCTGGGTAGTTGATCCTTGGTTGCAGTCGAAGCTCTTGCCTTATGAAATATCATATTCCAATTCCTCTAATCTTTTAAGATAGAAGCTCCTAGTTCTTGTGTAATCCTGATTGTAGTTTGACAACATTGGAATTGTTTCATTCTGTCTGCTTGCAGTATTTTCTCCTTGACCTTGTTATTTTGGAATTTAGCTACTATATTTCTTGTAGTTTTCAATTTTCTATCTCTTTTAGGAGGAGTCCAGTTTGTTCTTTCAAAAAATATTTTACCTTCTGATTCTAGGACCTTAGGACATTTTTCTTTGACAATCTCTTGGAGGATGTTGCCCAGGCTGTTTTTTTCATCATGGCTTTCTTGTAGATCCATAATGCTTCATTTATTTCTCCTGGATCTGTTCTCCAGGACAGGTGTTTTTCCAATGAAATATTTTCCACTTCCTTCTAATTTTTTAATCTTTATGTTTTGTTTGACTGATTCTTGGTGCATCATAGAATCCTTAGCTTCGATTTGACTGATTCTAATATTTAGTGAATTATTTTCCTTGGTTAGTTTTTGAAGCTCTTTTTTTAAGGAGGCATTTTTTCCAGTTAGATTTTGAACCTCCTGTCCTGATTCACAAATTTTATTTTTCAAAGAATTGTTTTCTTCGGTGAGATTTTTTTCCTATTCTGGCCAATGTAATTGAAAAATAATTGGTCAATTTATCTTCTACCTCTCTAATTTGGCTTTTAAAATCTTTCTTTAACTCTTCCAAAAATGATTTTGGGGCTTGAGACCAGTTTATATTTCCTTCTATGGTCTCAGGTGTATATATAGAGTAGATGGTGTCTCCTGAAAGTGATTCTTCTCCTTCCCAATAATAAGATTCAACCATCTTTGGTTCTTTCCAATCCATTGGGATTGCCTAATTACTGACTTTTAGAGTGGATTTCTGCTTCTGGGGTACAGAGGGCTCTGACCCATGTTTCTCAGGCTGGGAGCTAAGGGTCTGGTTGTTGATTTTGTGTTTTGTGGCCTCTGCATGTCTAGACTGAAGCCAAGGCCAGTACTCTTAGTGTTTACCCCTGGGTTACCCTGAGGCTCACAGAGTAAAGTGTGAGGAAGGTTTGGTTTGGCCACTTCAGGTTTCTGCCTCTGGGCCCCTGGGCCCAGGCAGGCTAAGCAGCTAGTGGCTCATAGTGCTGGTGTCTGTTGATTCCCCTGGTGGTGCTGGGCTTTTGTTTTTAGTGCTTGCTGGCTCCATGCCCCTGGGCTTTAGGATATCCTGCTGTTCAGCTGAGGTGGGGCTTCTTGGGACACCTCCCACCCTGCACTTCAGGCTTGGCACAGCTTCAGTCACATCCTTCCTTGAGGACTCCCAAGCTTGTAGTTGCTCCCACTATTTCAGGATTTTTCACTGGGTAGTGCATTAATCTCTGGGTTTTCAGTGTCAGGGAAGGGGATTAGAGCAGCTAAGTTTTACTCCACTATCTTGGCTCCTGGAAGTTCAGGTAGGTGATTTTTAAACATGCAGGCTACCAGCTGATAGTCCCAGGAGAAGATGCTGTGACAGACCCTGCACTTTCTCTTTCCCAGTTCCACTGATCCTCTGTCCCATGGTGAGACATCTGCAAATTACCCTTGGATAGGGTGATCCACTGGCTGGGGCACCCTCTCATTCTGCTGTGCTCTGTTCTCAGGTTTTAGCTGGTGCAGCCCCCATTGTGCTCCATACTCCCTCTACCCAGTCCTATGTGGGAGCTTTCCTGGAATGGGAATCTGCCACACTCCATCTCCCAATGGATTCTTTCACTCTAAAACCCATTCAAATTCACTCTTTAGATGTTAGTGATGGAAATCATGGAGGAGGTCAGAAAAGTGCCTGCTTGCGTCACGCCATCTTGGCTCCGTCCTCTAATTATCTTCTTTTGTGCTTATTTTAGGCTTGTTTGTTGTTTTCTAATTTTTTAAAGCAATTGGGGTTAAGTAACTTGCTCAGGATTACATGGCTAGTCATTATTTTATGCGTGGGTGCTCATTTTCTGAGGCCGGTTTCGATCTCAGGTCATCCCAACTCCGAGGCCAGCGCTCTTACTCACTGCGCCACCTAGCCGCCCCTGTTTTCTAATTTTTAAACATGTATATTCAGTTCATTATTCTTCTCTTTTTCTATTTTGTTAATATATAATTATGAGGAGATAATTCCCCAACCCCCACTACTTTAGGTATATTCCAGAAATTTTGGCATTTTTTATCATTATCTTCTTTTACAACTTAGTAGTTGCTTACATGATTTATTCTTTGATGTAATTATTATTTAAGATTTCATTGTTAAGTCTTCAATCAGGTCTGTGTCTTTTGTTTGTGGTTCCTCAACAAATTTCTATTCTCATTGCCCTATGGTCCACAGAAGACATATTAATTATTTCTGCCTTTAAACATTTATTTCCAATATTTCTGTGCCATAGTACATGGTCTATTTTTATAAAAGTTTCATGTGTGCTGAAAATATTTAGCTTCTTTTGCTGTTCCATTTAGAGAATGTCATAGTTCTAGTAACCCTAGTTTCTCTAGAAATGTTTTTTCTAGTGGAGTATTTTGTCTTTCATTTCTCTTTTTGTCAAATTTATCCAAAGCTAATAGAAAACTATTGAAGTGTTCTGTCAATACTGTGTATACTGTCTATGTCTTCTTGAATTTCAGAAAATACTTCCTTTATGAATTTTTATAAGTCATTTGAACCATATGAATTCATTACCAGTATTGGATTTTTATCCTTGATTCCTTTTAGTCTAATATATTTTCCTTGTTTATACATTTTGGAGTGTTTTTTTTTTCCTTTGATAACATCGTGGCAACACTTTTTTTAAGATTCACCTGAAGGATGCTAAATGTTCCTTCAACTACTCAGTTTTTGTTTCATGTATGTCGTTTTTGCTACTTTTTTTTTTCTTGGAAATAATATAATGTGGCACTTTGACTTCTTAACCAATCTACTACTCTTTTTCATTTTATTGGATTGTTTTATCCTTTCACATTTAAAGCTATTAAGAGTTATGCTATTATTTCCTCCCTATCTTTAATAGTTTTCTGGTTATGATTTGTCCTATTTTCTGCTATAAGCATAGTATTATGCTCCTTCAGTTAATCAAATTTGTTTTTACTTTTTGATGTGGTCTTTTTTTCTGCTGACTCTTTTCTCCCACTTAATTCCACCTTCTTATTTTTTGCTCCTTTCTCTTCGGCTTTTTGTTAATTAGTTCTACTCTCCTACTTTTATCTAGTTATATACTAATTTCCCTGCTTTTCTCCCCTTTCCATATATAAGGTGTTCCCTTTCTCTCCACTTCAGCTAGTCTTACTCATTGCCATTTATTTCTGTGATGCTTTCAAAAAGGATTTATTTCACTCTCTTCATTATTCCTCTTCTCATTCTGTTTACTCCAGACCCTTTCTCTGATCAATGACCCATATGAATCATTGGTGTCTAATTTTTCTGTATTTTTCATGCAATAAAAGCTTCCAAAATCTCATTTCTAGGCTCGGCCCTCCAGTTACATTTGCCACTTCCTTGTAAGGACCACCCCATGGGTTCTCTTTTTTCATCCTATCTCACTCTAATAGCAATGACTTATTGCAAGGGTAAAAAAGGACACCACCACATTTTAGGGCATCTCCTCACCACAGCTGACCTATAGCCTCTCTTGTAGACTTTTATGCCCCTACATATTCCTAGACATATCCTCTTTGCATTCATCTCTCTCACTCCTAAAATGTCTGGATCAACACAAGGGCTCTAACCCCTTACCCCAGGACAAGCTAACTTTTCAGTCAACCAATTCCCTACTTCTCATCCAGTGTAAGATTTTTTACCTCCCTTCAGCCATGGGAACATTCATAGTGGAACCCCTTCTCACCTCCAAAGTAAGAGCTTTTTCCTTTGCTCCCCTTTTCAATCACCCCTGGCCCCTATTCGCCAATTCCTTTCAAAACACTTCTCTTTCTGTAACTATCAAAATCACCTTCCCTTAATGCTAACTCTCAATTGGACACTAGAATCTCTCCCTTCTCTAACCCTCTGTTTCTCTGCCCTCCTTTCATGTATCCTCCCATGTTGTATGTAGCCCAACAAAACACACAGTAATTGCAGACAGAGTGTTGGCAAGTTCTGTTTATACTGCACCCCTTCTGCCTCTTTACTCTAACTTCTACCAATTTTTCTCATTCACCTCTGCTGCCTTGTGTACTTATAGAAAAAAGTATTTTACTGGTCTTTTTGTCATTATCCTATTGCTGTTGTTGTCTGTATTTATTCACTCCTTCATTTCTATTGTTTTGGGTATTTCAGAAACAAATATTATTGTTTTAGTTTTCTTTTAAAATGTTTCTAACTCTTTATGACTGAACATGTGTTCTTAGTCCTATATATGATTAAGCTCAGAGCTGCAGGATAAGTGATCCTGGGCTGCATTCTGAACACCATGTATCTATGAAACACATTATCCCTTTCCCTCCTCCATTTTTCTAGTGGATACTGAATAGTCTCTTGTTATTCAAAACTTCTTCCTTTTGTATTTAATAGTGTTTCTCCTAATGGTTTACAGAACTTGTTTCTATATTGAATTGTTCAGCTTAATTGATATATGTCTTGTACTTTGCAGCCTTGGGCTGTATTTTTTTCTGGAGGTGACCTGTTAATCTGGTGAATTCAGGATTCATTTTTCATTTTTAGAAGCTCTTGAAGTTTTCTTCTATTATTTCCTTCATTTGGAGATTAAGATATGTTTGTTTGTTTGTTTTTGTGTTATCATGTCCTTCTAAGAGACCTAAGATTCTTAAGCTGTCTCTATACATCTTATCTTCAAGATCCATATGTATTGCTTTCACATTGAGAATATTTTCTTTTAATGCTTTTTTTGTGCTTCTCTTCATCTAGGAGTTGTCTTTCACTTCTATCTATTTACATCCCTACCTCTGTCTCTCTCTTTGTCTCTTTCTTTCTGGCTGTGTCTTTCTGTTTCTCTCTGTCTCTCCCTCTCCCTCTCTATCTCTGTCTCTCTCTTTTTCTCTCATTATAGATTAAAGTTTTCTACTCTGCATTTTATTTTGAATTTGTGTGACATAAATTCTGCTTCCATCATTCTCATTCCTCTTTTAAAGCACTCAGGAACAACTTGTGGTTTCGTGTGCTCTCAAATTTTACAGAATCCTCTATCTCATGAAGTGTTGGATAATTTTTCCTCATTTTGCAGTATTAGTAGATGTCTGAACTCATTTGCTAAATCTGAAAACCATATTTCCTTCTATTGTTGGTTTTTTTCCTGTTATACTGTCTGTTTATCTTCAAAGACTTTGAGATTTCTTCTTTAGATGTTTGATGCTTTGTCTTTTCCCCTCTCCCTATCCCCTCATTATTTTGTTTACCATTTACTTTTGACTATATCACTTCTGATTGTGCTTTCCTTGGAGTTGGGATCATAAAACATCTTAGTTTTCTCCAACACTGGACAATTCACAGTTCACCAGCTTGTGTCTCTGCCCAACCGACTTTTGAGCAGTCAAGACTGGCTCCAGCTGAATGCTATCTTCCTCCTTATGGCTTAGCAGAGTGCGGCATAACTGCTGACAAGTACAATGTTCTGTCCTGTTGATCCAGTCCACACTCTCTGTTCCTTTGTTATCTGTCCTGGAGCCTGCAATTTAGAGCCTGCCTTTCCTTGCAGCAGAGGCTACTTTCCCCAGTTCTGAAAGACTCTGCTTTTCCAGGCATCCTAGACAATGCTTACAAGTTTCAGTCCCCAGTAGGGTTTTGCTCCTGAAGGATAAAACCAGGCCTCTATCTAGCTGTCTTCAATAAGCAGAAGGAGAATCTAGATTAAAGAAATGCTCATGTTTCAACTCACATTTGATAAATTGGCAAAAACCATAGCATTTAACTGTCAAGGCCAGAGTATAAGAAAACAGGCAAAATGTTTAATTTACTTTGGCTATAACTGTGAATTGCCCACAAACTCTTTGGAAAACAGTTCAGTTTATGCAAAAATAATTTTATGACTTATGAGTCAAAAATCCAACTATTCAGCTTATGTCCCAAGGTGGTCAATAACAGAATATATAGTTCTATAGATAACAACATATGCATGGTAGCAATTATTGCAGTAGCAAAAATAAACGATATCTATTAAACAGGATGTGACTGAGAGGTGGTACAATGCATAGAGTTCTGGACCTTAATTCCAATGTGGCCTTAGACACTTATTAGTTTTGTGACACTAGGTCAATCATTTAACTTCTGTCTGCCTCTGTCTATTAAATAGGAATAATAGTAGTTGTTCCTACCTCACAGGATTGTTTGAGGATGAAATAATGTGATATTTCCAAAGGGTCTTGAAGATTTCCTTTATATAGATACATAAAGATATAGAGATAGATTAATAGATATAGATATTTATGATATATGTATGCACACATATGTGTACATGCTACTTATTATTTTATTACTATTTAATTATGTTATATCAATGTAATTCATTATCTAGATGAATTTAAATGAAATTATCTAGAGTGAAGAAAGAAACAAACATAATTGCACAGTTGTTATAAAAATGTTTTTACTTGTTTTTTAAAACAACAATAATAACATTTATATAGTATTTTAAGGTTTTCAAAGCATTTTACAAATATCTCATTTTTTTCCTCGGGACAAACCTTGGAGTTAGGTTCTATTACAATCACAATTTTGCAGATGAGGAAACTGAGGTAGACAAAGGTTGGGTTACTGGCCCAGTTTTACATAGCTAGTGTCTGATACCATATTCAAATTTAGGGTGACCTGATTCTAAGGGCAGGGCTCTATCTACTTTGTGACATAGCTGAAGGAAGATGTAGATATCTCTAGTTGAAATATGGAATGAATTTTCTCATCTAAGCATCCATTATGAGATTGTTTCTTTTCTTTAATACTGTTTTAACTGTAAAATCTTAAAAATTAGAAGGGATGTCAGAAGCTATTTGTTTTATCACTTATATGAAATAAGAATGATCTTGTTCAGCTTATTTGGCAAATGGTTGAACTATATTTTATCTTTTTACATTTTAACTTATTATTCATTTTAAACATTCTCTTCTTTGTCAATTTTGAATTTCAAATTACCTCTCTTCCTCCTAGCCCTTTGCCCACCATTTGAGAAGGCAAGCAATATAGTATCAATTATAGATGTTAAATCATGAAAAACATTTTCATATTAATCATATTTTTAAAGCAAGGAAAATAAAGAAAGTGAGAAGATTATACTTCAGTTTGCACTGAGAGTTTATCAGTTATTCCTCTGGAGGCAGGTAATATTTTTTTTCATAATGAGTCCTTAGAATTTTCTTGGATCATTGAATTGATCAGAGCTGGCTATAATAATATTAATGAAACTAGCTCTAAGAGAAGGGTGAATTCAGATTCATTACAATGAATAATTTTTGTTCTGAAGAGGATAAAGTGAAACAGACATTCTTACTATCCATAGAGTATTGGGAAACACAGGAGTGAAATGTGTAATATATTATAAGATATGGCTCAAATGTAATTTAGCTTTGCATACCTGTTTTATTTCATTATAGTCTAAGGCTTATTTGAGGGGAGGTGGAGATGTCAGTAAATGACTGTGATGTTAAAAAGAAAACATAAAAGAGTTTTGATTTCTAAAAGGAAAGAACTTATGAAGTTTACTAATAATACATATTTAAGGTACTATGCAGCTGTGATGGAAATGGGAGAGATAAAAATGTCTGTTGGATGGTTTTAAATAATAGATAAAAATCAATGACTAAGTTGAGAATAATATTTTTACACTTTCAGGAGAGAATGATATCATCCTTACATAAACATTCAATTAACAGCATGATGACAGCAGTTGAGGGGTATGTGCTTCTGGAAATAGAATCTAGATTTGTATGTGTTCACATTAATAAGTTTTTCAGAATTTTAAAATAATGATTCAAAGAAAATGTAGTTAACAGTAAAATCAAATTATGCAAACATTCCTCAGTCTGTCAAATTAAATTCTTTTCAAATTTCTGTCTCCTTTGAAGCTATTAATGTACCTTTAAAAATAATTTTCCCATCTAAAGACATGAAAAAGGAGCTAGCTAAATTATTTTGAAAGGAAAAAGATGACAATTATTCATGGATAAATAGTTAATATTGTATAATTGACAATTTTATGATTATAGTTTTAAACATTAAATCATCAAAAGACAGCTATTTGGAAAACATAAGAGAACTTTGGAATATTATGGGTCATATCAAAAATTCCAATAATTTATTAGTTTTCTTATGTATTCTTAATGTATTCCATTAGGAAAATGTTTTGTAATCTGGAACCGCTATACAAATATGTGCTGTTATGATTGATTACTATATTTATCAATAGTAAAATGTTACATTGGTATCATTCTTTTTATGTAGTATCACATTTAATTCTATGTTGCCTTATAGTATGTGTGAAGGTGACCTTGAGTCTTGAAGGCTATGACAATGAACCTCAAATTTTTATGATTATAACTGAACTAGAAAATCTTTGAGTATCACTCAGGGATGTATTGAGAATATATCATGTCACAATTTATCTACTGAATCAAGATAGTACAAGTCACTAGCATTATTTGACTTTTATCTTTATATCTTCAGTCCTTATATCATAACCACTTACACAGAGTAGGCATATAAGATATATTTATTGAATTTAATTGAGGCAAAGATTTATTTTTATTCTGTTGATGGAAAAAGTATCCATTCTGACAAATTCATAGATCCTTGAAATTTGAAAGTTTGAAATTTGAACGTCATTATATGGCCTCATGAGGTTTTAAAAAAAAGTTAGATGTTATCAATCTTATTTTATGTATGATAAAAATAAGTATCAGTAAATTTTCAAGTCCAACATGAGGCTATTAATTCAGAGTTAGCACTTATATCTAGGTTTTCTAAGTAGTGTTTCCACACACACACACACACACAGAGTATTGCTATTGATACTGAAATGAAATATAAGCAAAAAATTAAAAAATGTAATTTAGTAAGATAGCAGCATATTTCCTAAAGATAATTAAAATCAACATTTGTTTTTGAAAGGTCTCAATTTTTTTTCATAAGCAAGTATTTATCTCTCTTTTCCACTGTTCTTCCCACTCACATATGTATACATACATATATATACATATATACATATATACATACATATACATACATACATATATACATACATACATACATATGTATATAGCCAAAATGGGGGTCAGAGGAGAGGAAGAAAAACAAATAAATTTCTTGTAAACAATAATTTGTTGGAGTTTGTTTCTAACTCATTATATTCTCCTCTTCTGTTTAATGTGTGCATTTAACCCATTAACATTTTTAGATTTGAGTACTCATTTGTATTCACACCATCCTATTCTGTCATATTTTCCTCTGTCCCTTTTCATCTTTATGAAGAATAATATAAGAAAGTACTAAATTTAGAGCTAGCAATTTATATTTAATATAGTCTACTTCCACCACCCCTGCTCCCTCTCTTCTCTTCCCTTTACTCTGATCATTTGCCTATAAGTGCCTATAGCATAAGTCTAATATATGCCTATGAGTTCAAAATGACAGAATAATAGATCTACTCCTGGTTTGTGAGCAGACCTGTGATGTCTACTTTGGGATAAAAGTGACAGCAATAGAGGCCAACCCCTATTCAGCAGCTGTTTTGTTTTCTTTGCTTATTTATTTTTGTTTTTGTTTTGTTTTGTTTTTCATAGTCATATTTCCAAGAGGTAAATTATCAGGCTTGGACTTGAAAATATTTTTCTGTTTTCTCCTTGAATTTACCAATCATTATTTTGTTTCATGTTCTTAGATCTTTGTTCGAGTGAATGTGTGTATAGAGAGGGCTGTGCTTCACTGTTTCTTACTACTTTACCAACTTTGCTGAACTTGTGTCTCTTTTTAAAAATATAATAAGTTTGGCATTCTCAAAAGCAATTGAATTTATGTGGAAATAAATGTCATAGGTAAAGTAATTGCAGTTATATACACAAACCAATAAGTGAAGGGGTCTATCAGGTTAAAATTTTATGAATTGCTGACGCAAATGTTAATTCCTGGAGCCAAGATAGTGGAGTAAAGGCAGGGACTTGCCCGCTCTTTCCCAAACCCTTAAAATAACTTTTAAAATGATTCTAAACAAATTCTAGAGCCATAGCACCCACAAAAGACAGAGTGAAAAAATTTCCAGTCCAAGACAGGTTGGAAGGTCAATAGGATAGGTCTGCTGCACTAGGGTTAGAGAGGCATCTCATTGAGCACAGGCCCTATCAGCACAGAACAGGTCCCAGTAAATTGGAGTAGGCCTTGGCGCTACTGAATTACTTGAAATAGTCGTATTTTCAGACTGCTCAGCCCACAGACCTCAAAGACAACTTAGAAGGTCAACATGAAAGGTCTGTCTGACCTGGGTGCAAGTGAAGCTCAGTCCAACATTGCCTGGGCCCCTGCAAACCAGGAGGTAGCCTTGGGCAGTCAGCAGTGTCAGTGACAGCAGCTGTTTGCAATGTAGTCAATACACAGTCAGTAAGAGAGTCTCACAACTGTTCAGAAAGAGATTATAGGGCTTTCTTTGTTAGCACTGAGGATGGACTCTATTGCTTTCCCTATTCTTGGATCCAAGTTGCTTTCTTAAGTGACAGTCTCATGATGAGGAGCACTAGGATAGTAGAGCTTCTAGCAGCAGTCAAAAGGGGTCCCTCCTCACAGTTCCAGGGCTGAAAAGAATGCTTGTGGTCATTCACAGACTAGAGCAAAAGCCAAGAGAGGAATACACTCCCCTTTTTAGATCATACTGTTTTGGAAAAACTGAAAATTTGCGGGTACCTTGAAATATCTCTGAAAACAGCTGCACAAAACCCTTGAAGCTTAGGAATGTTTACTCTCCACGCTGAAAACAGAAGCCTACCTTAACTAAGAATTTAAAAATTAAATATTGGGCTGGGGAAATGAGCAAATACCAGAAAAAACAAACAAACAAACCTCTGACTATGGAATCTTACCTTGATGACAAGGAAGAACAAACATACACACTCAGAAGAGGACAACAATGTCAAAGGTCCTTTATCCAAAGAAATTTATGAATTGGGCTCAGTATGGAAGTACTTAAAAATGATTTGGAAAATCAAGTAAAAGAAGTAGAGGAAAAACTGGGAAAAGAAATCAAACTGATGCATGAAAATAATAAAAAATGAGTCAACAGCTTGATGAAGGACACATGTGCTCACACAAACAATACACACACACACAAACACAAAATGCTGAAGAAAATAACACCTTAAAAACATACAAGGTGTAATGTTAATGGCATAAGATCTTCACTGCCCATTAATAGGCCTCACATAGAACCCATTGGGGGAAGAACATGCCTAAGGAGGAGTTTGCTTAGGGGTAGGTTTGCTTGTAGGAAAGTTTCTACATCCTTTGGTACTGTTGTTTATGCACTAAGTCACAAGAGTTGTGATATATTCTGGCTCTAAGAAGTGAATATATATATTCTAAGTTGGTATTTTGCTTTGGGGGTTCACTTATGAGAAGTCCATTTGATTTACTGGTGAAGACTGAGTAGCTATATGTTCAGAACCCCTGACTACTCAGATGTAAATGCTCTTTTAATTCAGTGGTGTTTATAAAGTGTATAGCAATATTGCTTCGATTCAGGCAGTTTTCAAAGCCTTGTCTCTTGGTCTTTATGCTAATTTCTCTGCTCATACTTTCCCTCTATTTTCTCTGACATTTAGAGTGCTGATATTTTCCCTGAACTAGTGAATGTAATTAAAAGTACGATTGTTAACCTCTTTTTGTACAGTCTTTCATAGAAAAGCAGACCAAAAAACCTGTGCTAGCAGGCCATCCTGGGTGTGCTAGGATGATTGCTATTACACTAGGCTAAATGGTAAAGGAGGTCCAAAAAGCCAATGAGGAGAAGAATGCCTTACAAATCAAAAATGGTCAAATGGAAAAGGAGGTCCAAAAGATCACTGACTAAAACAATTTCTCAAAAATTGGAATGGGGCAAAAGAAAGCTAATGACTTTATGAGAAATCAATAAATCATAAAATAAAACAAAAAAAAGAAGGCAATGTAAAAAATCACATTTGAAAGACAATTGACACGAAAAATAAATGCAGGAGAAATAATTTAAAAATTGTTGGACTACCTGAAAATCATGATGAAAAACAGCCTAGAAATTCCTTTTCAAAACATTATCAAGGAGGGGAGCCAAGATGGTGGAGTAGAAACAGCTCATCCAAACTACTCTGCCCCCAGATACCTGCCAAACTATGTAAAACGGGACTCTGAACAACTTCTGGAGGCCCAGCACCAACAGAACGACACAGAGAAGCTAATCTCCAGCTGGGGACAGCCCAGCAGCCCTGTGGGAAGGACCAGCACTGCTCCCCGGTAGCCAGCAGCAAGCAGTGCGCAGAGGGCGGGGAGCCGAGACAAGGCACACCCAGGTCCCCGTGAGTCAAGGTTTTAGCTCCAGGTTGGCAGGGCCAGCCACTGGCTGGAGTGACCCCAGAACACCAGCAGCTGTGGTAACTCCATAATTATCAACATAGACATGCCTAGGACAAAGTAAGAGGTTAGTGCCCTATGGAATTTGGGACCAGCATTTGGGGAATACGTCGGCTTCCTCCCCTGGGGGCTAGAAGCCACTGAGGAGACACGCCATATTGTAGTTTTCAGAGGCAACTCCAGCTCCTGGCCTGCGAACTGTAGGGAGATCCAGAGATCAGTCTTGGGGGGTAATCACTCTTGCTTTAACCTCCCTGGATCTGGACTGTGATCTGGGGTGGAAGTCATGGGTGGGTTTACAGCTTGCCAGAAACGGAAGTTGCCCCCCACACGTTCGGGACGAAAATTCCTCTATCTGGCCTTAAAGCTATAGTGTGCCAACAAGCCCAAAAGTCAAGTAATTAAGCGGCAACATGCCAAGGCAAAGGAAACAGAAAAATGCAACCCTAGACTCCTATTTTGGGGGCATAGAGTGGGAAAAGGACTGTGAGGTCAGAAGTCCTGCTCCAAAAGCCCCAGGGGAAAACATGAGCAGGTTGCAGGCCATAGAGGACCTTAAGAAGGACTTTAAAAATCAAATAAGAGAAGTGGAGGAAAAATTGGAAAGAGAAATGAGAAGGATGCAGGAAAAGTATGAAATGAGGGTCAACAGCCTGACTGAGGAAAACAACACCTTAAAAAATAGACTAGCTCAAATGGCAAAGGAGGCCCAAAAGGGCAATGAGGAGAAGATTGCCTTAAAAAGTCGAATTTGCCAGATGGAAAAAGAATCTCAAAAATTCACTGAGGAGATTCCTTCCTTCAGAGTTAGACTGGAGCAAATGGAAGCTAATGACTTTATGAGAAATCAAGATGCTGTTAAGCAGATCCAAACAAATGAAAGATTAGAAGGCAATGTGAAATATCTCATGGGAAAAACCACTGACCTGGAAAATAGATCCAGGAGAGACAATTTAAAAATTATTGGACTACCTGAAAGCCATGATCAAAGAAAGAACCTAGAATTCACCCTTCAAGAAATTCTCAAGGAAAACTGCCCTGATGTTTTAGATCCAGAGGGCAAAATAGAGGTTGAAAGAATCCACCGATCACCTCCTGAAAAAGATCCCCAAAAGAAAACTCCCAGGAATATTATAGCCAGGTTCCAGAATCCCCAGATCAAGGAGAAAATACTACAAGCAGCCAGGAAGAAACAATTTCAATATTGTGGAAACACAATCAGAATAGCCCAGGACCTGGCAGCTTCTACACTGAGGGATCGAAGGGCATGGAATATGATATTCCAGAGGGCAAAAGAACTGGGAATAAACCCAAGGGTCACCTACCCAGCAAAACTGAGTATTTTGTTTCAGGGGAAAATATGGTCATTCAGTGGAATAGAGGACTTTCAAGCATTCTTGAGGAAAAAACCAGAGTTGAATAGAAAATTTGACATCCAGACACAAGAATCAAGAGATGCCTGAGAAGGTAATCAGGGAAAAGAAATCAAAAGGAACTTATCAAAGTTGAACTATTTACATTCCTATGTGGAAAAACAATAACTGTGACTGATGATATCTTTCTCACTATGAAAATAATGGAAGAAGGGTGTGTGGTCATATGAATACATATGTGAATGTGTGTGTATATGGTTACAGTTATATATGGATAGAGGGCATAGGTTGAATTTGTTGGGAAGGGAGAATACTCAAGGGATGAAATTATGAGGTGAGAGAGGAAATTGGCAAGAGGAGATGGGGAGAGACAGGGTAGGGTAAACTATCTCATGTAGAAGAAGCAAGGGGAAGTGGTTGCAAGGGAGGGGGAGAATAGGAAGGCAAAAAGGCAAAACTACATTCTCATTGAATTTGGTTCAGGGAGAGAATGACATACATAATAAATGGGATATCTCAACCTGCAGCAGAATAGGGGGAAGGGGGATGAGAGGAGGGATGATGGATGGGAGGGCATCCTTGGGGGGAGGGGAGGTTGGAAGTATCCACTATAGAAGAGGGACAGGATCATGTAGGGAATGGACCAGGTGGGGGGTGGGATGAGTGGGAGGGAATTATAAGCAGCCTTGTACAATATATCTACTATGATAATGTTTTGCATAACTAGACATGTACAAAATATACTGAATTACTTATCTTCCCAGAGGGAATGGGTGACAAGGGAGAAAGGAAATGGATCTGAAATTTGAGGTCTTAACATTAAATGTTTCAAACATATAAAAATACTATTATTAATACCCTTTTGCTTGCAATTGGGAGATAAGATATGCAGGCATTTGGACACAAAGATTCACCTTCCTCTAATGGAAAAGTCGAAGGGGGTATGGGAGAAGATATGGGAGAGAGCAGATTGGAGGAAGCAATATCTTTCAGGACTGCTATTCTGGGAGGGTGGGTAGGAGAAAAACAGAGGGGGAAATGATTGTAACTCAAAATCTGGTGGAAATGAATGAGGTAAAACAGAAGTTAATAAACCATTTGTTTAAAATATATATGAAATCAATAAAAAAATTATCAAGGAAAACTGCCCTGATATTCTAGAACCAAAGGGTAAAATCAAAATGGAAAGAGTATAGCAATCACTCCTGAATGAGATCCCAAATTGAAAACTTTCAGAGATATCATAGCCAAATTCCTGAGTTCCCAGGTAAAAGAGAAAATACTGCAAGCAGCCATAAAGAAACAAGTCAAGTATTGTGGAGCCACAATCAAGGTAACACAAGATTTAGCAGCTTCTACATTAAACGATGAGAGAGATTAGAATATGATAATCCAGAGGGCAAAGGAACTAGGATTAAAATAAAATAAAATAAAGAATTGCCTACACAGCAAAACTGAGCATAATCCATGTCGGGAGAAATACACATTCAATGAGATAGAGGAATTTCAAGTATTCTTGAGAAAAGACCAGAACGAAATAGAAATTTTGACTTTCAAATATAAGATTCAAGTTTAGAATGAAAAAAAAGTTAAGCAGGAAAGAGATATAGTGAGGAATTTATTCAAGTTAAAGTGTTTACATTCCTACATGGAATGATGATATTTGTAATTCATAAGACTTTTCCTTTTATTGGGACAATTAGAAGGAGTATACATAGAGGACACAGGTGTAAGTTGAATATGAAGAAATGTTAGCTTAGAAATAAAATTAAGGGGGAAGAGAGGAATGTACTGATAGAAAGAGAAAGGAAGAGGTAGAATGGGGCAAATTAACTAACATAAAAGAGGCAAGACAAATTTTACAGGGAAGGGTAAGAGGAGAAAAGTGAGGGGGAGTGTGTGAATGTTAGTCTCATCAGAATTGGCTTAAAGAGAGAATAACATACACACACAATTGGGTATAGAAATATGTCTTATCTTACAAAAGATAAGAGGAGGAGAATGGGAGAAGACAAAGAGGAGTAAAAGAAATAGTTTTTATAGGAAACTTGGAAAATGGAGTGCTAAATAAAGTTGAAAAAAAAAGAAAAAAAATGCTAATCCTTAATTCACTTAGCATCACCATCACCCTCTAACAGCCTCAGTTCTCCTAAAGGCTCCATTGTAAAATCCAATGACTTTTATTCCAAGATTCACAATCTGTGTCTTTGCTTTAATTCCAGCATTTAATGTCAAAACCTATTCCTGATTTCACCATCACCATTCCATGAAAACAAGTAATAGACTTCAACTATTCCTTTCAATTTACACAGAAGGGAACGGTGGGCAAAATTAAGTTCTGCTCATAGTATCCATACTTCTCAAAGAATAAAAAAATGGAGGGAATGGGGATGACATCAGCATATAGGACTGTACCACATCTGAAAAATCACTGACATTCATTGTAGTCTAGTCCTAAACCCCTAGAAGTCAGTTGAAACAAGGACCAGGGCCACTGAAAAGTGAATTACACAATAGGAGATGAAGATGAGATTATTTTGAGGTCTACAGGGTAAACACACATTCAAAAGGGATGAAACCAGGAAGTGAGCAATAGGAAACTATTAGATAGGGAGAGGGGAGCCTAAAACTACCAAAGACAGCATGAGGGAGAAAGCTAAATCTAAAAGCCAGAGAATAATGAGAAAAATTAGAATAGAAAATTTTACAATGAAGTAGAATATGGCTACCAATACATATAAATTAATTCTAAATATATCTAATCTCTAAATATATATTGCAAGGTGTATGTGTATATATATATATATATATATATATATATATATATATATGAACACCTGGTGAAATAGAAGATTTTGTGGATTTCCAAGGCAGAATTGACATAAAATTGGATGTTGCTGAATTTTTCTTTTTTTTTCAAATACTTTATTAACTTCTGGTTTACATGATTCATTTCTGCCAGATTTTGAGTTAAAATTTTTTCCCCATTTTCCCCTTACACACCATCCCAGAATAGCAGTCCCACAGGATATCCCCTCATCCAATTTGCTCTCTCCCACCATATCTTTTCCCATAACAACTTCGACTTTTCTATTAGGGCAAGGTGAATCTCTGTGCCCCAATGCCTATATATTTTATTTCCCAATTATATGTAAAATAGTCTTAATAATAGTATTTATATATATATTTAAAACATTTTATTTTATAACTTCAAATTCCAGATTCATTACCTTCCTCCCTTGTCACCCACTCTTGCTGGGAAGAAAAGCAATTCAATATATGTTGTATGTGTATAGCTATGCAAAACATTACCATAGTAGATATTTTGTAAAGACTGGCTATATTTCCCTCCCATCTATCCCACCACCCACTTGGTCCATTCCCTACATTGATCCTGTCCCTTTTCAAATGTGGGTGCTTCCAACCTCCCTCCCCCACAGCATGCACTCCCTTCCATTATCCCCCCTATTATTCCCCTCTCCCCTACTCTCTTGTAAAGTGAGATATCCCATTTATTACATATGTCATTCTCTCCCTGAGCCAAATTCAATAAGAATATGATTTTGTCTTTTTGCCTTCCTGTTCTTCCCCTCCCTTGTAACCACTTCACCTTGCCTCTTCTATACTAGATAATTTACCCCTTTCTGACTCTCCTCTCATTATATTCCTCTCTCACCTCTTAATTACACCTTTTAAGTATCATCCCTTCCTATTAAATTTGGCCTGTGCCCTCTATCTATGTATACCTGTAAACATATATACACACATTCACATATGTATTCATATGCCCATATACCCTTCTTCAACTATTTTCATACTGAGAAAGGTTTGATCAGTTAGAGTTATTGTTTTTCCATGTAAGAATGTAAATAGTTCAACTTTGATAAGTTCATAATGATTTCTTTTCCCAGTTTACCTTCTCAAACATCTCTTGCTTCTTGTGTCTGAATATCAAATTTTCTATTAAACTCTGCTTTTTTTCCTCAAGAATGCTTGAAAGCCCGGGGGCAGAGGCAAGATGGCAGAGTAGAAACAGAACTTCCAAGGTGCTCTGCCCCGAGATTACCTCCAAACCATGTAAAAGGGGACTCTGAACAACTTCTGGAGCCGCAACACCCACAGAACGGCAAAGAGAAGCTAACCTCCTGCTGTGGACAGCCCAGAAACCCTGCAGGGAGTGGCCAGAGCAGCACTCTGAGAGCAGGCAGCACAGTGCGCTGGGAACTGATAGCACAGAGCTCTGGGAGCTGAGACCAGGCCTGTGTGAGCCTCGGTTTTAGCCCTAGTGTGGCTGGGCCAGCAGCCTGCTGGAGGAACCCCAGAATACCAGCAGCTGTGGTGATTCCAGAATTATCAGCACAGATATGCCTAGGACAGTGAGAGGTTAATGCCCTATGGACTTTGGGACCAGTATTTGGAGAACACGTTGGCTTCCTCCTCTGGGGGCGAAAAGTTGCTGAAGAAACGTGGCACAGTAGCCATTTTGCAGTGTCAGTAGCGGCTCTAGTTCCTGGTTTGCGAATTGTAGGGAGATCCAGCAATCAGTCTGGGGGTTAACCGCTCTTGCTTTAAACTGCCTGGATCTGTATTGTGGTCTGGGGTGGAGGTTTGGGGTGGGTATCAAGCTTGCCAGAGCGTGTAAAGGCTTTACAGAGGCCACCCACCTTGCGGAAGCTGTGAAGAACCCATGTTTGGGTGGAAACTCTCCTGTCTGGTGGCAGAGTCTTACTGTGGCAACAAGCCCCAAAATCAAGTAATTAAGTGGCAACATGCCTAGGCAAAAGAAACAAAATAAACAGTTAAATTCAACATTGGACTCCTATTTTAGGGGCAAAGAGGATGAAAGAATGGAGGAGGACTATGAGGTCAGAACTCCTGCACCAAAAGCCCCAAATGAACATGCAAGCTGGCTACAAACCATAGAGGAAATTAAGAAGCAGATAAGAGAAGTAGGGGAATAATTGTGAAGAGAAATGATAAAGATGCAAGAAAAGTATGAAATGACAGTCAACAGCCTGGTCACACACCCAAGACCTTCACCCCAGACTGCAATCCAGATCTAAGAAGGTTAAAGCAAGAATGATTAACCCCAAGACTGATTGTCTGGTCCCCCTACAGTTTGAAGGCCAGGAACTGAAGCTGCAACATGGCAGCTGCACTGCAGCTACTCAGTGGCTTCTCACCCCCAGGGGAAGAAGGTGATGGCCTCCCAAATACTGGTTCCAAAATCCATAGGGCACTGACCTCTCACTTTGTCCTAGGTATCTATGTGTTGATAATTCTGGAAATGCCATAGCTGCTGGTTTTCTGGAGTCCCTCCAGCCAGCTGCTGGTCCAGTTGCCCTGGGGCTAAAACCTCCCATCCAAGTTGTCCTGGGCTCAGCTCCCAGAGTTCTGTGCTGGCTACTCCCTGCCAGGCTCCCAAGATTTCCTCAGAAGGAGGTTATCTTCTCTGTGTCATTTTGTGGGTTCTGGAGCTCAAGAGTTTCTTCAGAGACTTGTTTTACATAAATTTTAAAATGGTGTGGGCAGGAGAGCCACAGAAGTGCTGTTTATACTCTGCCATCTTGGCTCTGCCTGCTAGTTGCTGAATTTTTCAAGGAAAAAAATCATAATTTTGAAAAAAAAATAAAAGCTAAAAGGTAAAAATAGCTGCATGTTTTGCCTCTATAGCAGAAATAATAAATATAATAGTGAAATTTGGCTCTACAGTGGTAAATCTCTCAAAAGGAGTGAGAAAAATGCATATTGGTAATACAAACATACTGAAGTAAATCAGTAATGGTAAAAGAACTAAAGATGACTATGCAATCAAAATGCCTTTATCACAAAGACAGGATGCAAATAATAGCATATAGTCCCTATTTTCTCTGACTTGAATATATTTAAAATATTGCATTCATTTTGGGGTGTCATAGGAGAAGAAAGTTATTGATAATCTGAAGAGTACCCAAAAAAAGACAATGAAAAATGAAGTGTGTTGAATACATATTCTGTGAAAACTCATTGAACCACTTGATAGTTCTAGGTACTTTAGTGGGCTGAGATCTTTTATTTTCTGCCTTATCAAAAATTTTTAAAAGGGAAGGCTGAAACATTCTTTAAACATATATAAGTTTTTATATGATACTTATTTAGTTTCCTGTTTCCTGACAAGTGCTCACCTAAACCTAGGTAATTAAATTGAAAGGTGCATCTTCCCTTTAGGATTTTTAGGAAGCCTAAAAGGAGTTTAGTAGGACTAAGATCCCTCTTACTGACAAAGGTTTATTTAAAAAACATCACTTCACACTACCTAACTCATCACATTCACTGGTTTCACTTATTGTTAAAACATGACATCCCTATTTTCCATTGAAGCTAAATTTCACTTAGGCCAATATCCTTTAGGCAAATTAATTTGAGGCAGATTGAATTATAACCATATGCTACATTGCTAGAGGAGGATACAGCACAAAAATAATAAATATTCAAATACATATATAAAATTTTTCATATATATCAAAATGATCATCTCTCTTCTGAACAATTGAATACTTGCCTTTGATACCATAAAGATAAGCCGTATAAATTCATTGTAAGAAGACAAATAAACCCCAATGATTATATTACTGTTTATTAGACTACAGAATAATTACAAAATAGAATTCTCTCTCTGTGTGTCTCTCTCTTCAATCGATAAAACAGGATGTAAATTTTCCAATTTTTAGGATTAAATACTAAATTTAACACAGAGAATTCTTATTCCAATAGCTAAAATGACATGTAAAAGTTTATTTGGACAAAAATTAAAACAGCAGATAGGCTATAAAAATCATCTGCATTTAGAGTTAGATGAGACCTCAGTGAATATTTAGCTCTGTGTGTATGTGTGTGTGTGTGTGTGTGTGTAATAGTTCTAATCACTCATTTTTTCCCCTAACATCAGTTCTATTCTTTTCTTTTTTGTAAATTTCTTTTTTTTTTTTTTTAAAGCAATTGGGGTTAAGTAACTTGCTCAAGGTTACACGGCTAGTCATTATTTATGCGTGGGTGCTCATTTTCTGAGGCCGGATCTGATCTCGGGTCATCCCAACTCCGAGGCCGACGCTCTTACTCACTGCGCCACCTAGCCGCCCCTTTAGGGCAATTGGGGTTAAGTAACTTGCCCAAGGTTACACGGCTAGGTTTTTTTTTTGTTTGTTTGTTTGTATGGATTAAGTGTCGGAGGCAGGCTCCGAACTCAGGTCCTTCTGATTCCAGGGCAGGCGCTCTATTCACTGCACCACCTAGCCGCCCCTTTTTTGTAAATTTCATCCCTTATTTTTTTTAATCTCTATTTTCTAGAGCCAAGAAAATGAAGAAATCTAATCACTCTTAACAAGACAACTCTTCACATGCCTAAAGACAACTGTCACGTACTTTATCTCATCTCCTCCACAGTAAGCATTCTCAGTTTCTTTAATAAATCCTCTTGTGACATCAAATTGAGGCCATTTACTACATATATTACCCTCTTTTTGGATATTGTCCAGCTTATCTGTCAATGCATTTCTGAAAATATGGAGTCTACAACAGAACACTTCAAATCAAATCTGGTTTACAAGAGTATAGCAGGAGTCATAGGTATCTCATTTTTAAAAACAGGTAGAGTTGATTCCTGTAGATCCCATATACAGAGATGTATGCCTTTATTTGTGTGAAATACATATGTGTGCATATATTTTGCCATTTCCTTTTTTTAAATTTTTTTAAAGCAATTGGAGTTAAGTAATTTGCTCAAGGTTACACGGCCAGTCATTATTGATGTGTGGGTGCTCATTTGCTGAGGCCAAATCCGATCTCGGGTCAACCCAACTCCGATGCTGGTGCTCCTACTCACTGCGCCACCTAGCTGCCCTGCCATTTCCTTTTGATTTTTAAATAATAATTAAATGACATGAGATTATTTCAATAAGACCTTTTCAAATTCTGTGAATTCTGAATGTAACAGACTATGTGAAATAATTAACATGTTCCAGTTATTAGAAATTAAAAATAATACGTCTACATGACAAGCAGAATACCTATTACATACCTAATTGTTAAATATATAATAACTATTAAAACCTCATTATCTTTGAATGCCAGTTAACCCACAGAATATGCCAATATTTTTTTGAGAAAATGACATATTAAAGATATATATGTATAAACACTTACATATATACACATATATGCGTGTATATTCTTCTCTAATTTGTGACTTTCTACTTTATAAAGATGCATAAATATGTTGAATTTTTGTATATTTCATTTCTTTATAAACATTCCTAAAAAAGTAATAAGGTGAGGAATTTGCACTAAATGCAAATACAGCTTGCTAAAAGTGCTAATTGAACTGTATATGCTACCAATTTTATCATTTTCCAAGTCAAACAATAGTCCAATGAACTGATCAAAGCTCAGGCAACAGGTCTGGGACTTAATTTTTGTACTGTATATATGCCATAATCACATTTTTTTTTTTTTATGGAATCAGCTACATTCCATTAACTAGCCAAGCTGAATATTTCAACTGCTAAGTTTCAGCCTACTTAACTGACTGAACTGAATATTTTAGTAGTTTAATTTACATATGCACTGATTGCTCTGAATAATTGTGAAGCTGTATAAGCTGATAAGAAAAAATATCTAAATACTTATTGGGAAGATTTAAAACTCATGGTTTCTCCTAACCCTTGCTGCAGCTTATTTGAGCTAGAACTTTTTTTTCTCTTTTATACATCCACTAGTGATGGAGAAGATAGATTCACTAAGGATTTCAAAGATTATTTCATTAAAAAAAATTAACAATGAAGGTGTTATTTCAATAATTTATTCCTTTTAACTATTTTTACAGTTGCTTATTGGTTGTAAGCTTTAAAAAAGAACACTGAGGTGATCTGCTGATGCTAATTTGGTTGACATCATGAAGATAGAAATCAATTTCTCAACCTCTGAAGCTTATGAAAGTTGTTCATTTGTCTTAAGAAATTGTAGAAAGATGCATGTATTTCTTATAACCTTGGTATACATTACTCCACCATGCATGCTCTGAGATAGTGTTGCCATAGGTTTCAGTATACTTTTTTCATATATTTATTTGTCTTCCTAGAAGAAATGCAATTTCCTTCAGTACAGGATCAATTTCCTTTTTGTATTTGTTTCTTCAGGGCTTAGTTAATAGTTGGTATAAAATAAATGCTTGTTGATAGATATAGATGTAGGTAAAGGTATACATATCTGCAGGGATACACACACACACACACACACACACACACATATATATAGCTATACATATATGCATGTATATGCATGTATAAACACTATTTTGTATGTGTACATATATACATAACTATGCACATCTTTATATGTATATGTATATATCAGTCACATATCCTTCATATAAAAACATATTGTATATATAAAGCAATCTATAAACATGTACTTAAGCAATCTATAAACATGTATTTATGTGTGAATATATAATAGTTTATATGTGTGTGTATGTATGTATCCAGTGATCAAGTCAACTTGCAAGGAGGCTGATAACTTGATAAAGGTTGATAACCTAGAATGTCCTGCTTATATCAGTCTGATTTGTCAAGAAATTAAGGGAGGAGAGATTGAGTTTCTCAGAACTCCCAGAAAGAAAGGACAATACTAGGTTATCTTCAGGGAGAGGTGCATGGGGGAAGAGAAAGTCTCTGATAAGAAAGTGATCAACTTAGGAGCTGGATACCCCAGAATTTCCCTGTTTTCACTTTACTACATTAGAAAATTTGAGGAATTTTCCCCTTAGGTGAGGTCTGGTTCTATGTCTCTGTCTCTGTCTCTACCCACCCACCTCAGTGGGAGATAGGGGATCTTTCACTCAGTGTATTGTTTAGTGCATTCTTATATGCATAACATCACTATTTTCTGTTTGCTAACAACTTGTGGATACACACACATACACTTATGCAGACACATATAATTATAAATTTAGTGAAATGGGCATTTATTGGAAAGGAAGTCAAAGTTTTAGATATCTGGCTTGCAGAAGTCACCTATAAAAGAAATGGAAGCCAGGAGCCCAACCTGTACCTAAAGTCATATTCCCCTTGCTCAACAATATTTAGTGGAACACAAAATTTAGTCTAGTACCCCCTCCACAAAAAGAGCAGAGGAGCTAGCCTTGTTGTCTTGATCTGCTTCTCCCCGAGTGTCAGGAATCAAATTCTCCCTGGGATAAAGGTATTTAGAAGAGAGTTAAAGACTGATATCTATACCTCCCTGTGACATACATTTGAAAATACACTTGCAGACAAACATATCACACATGGGCAGGACTCAAAAAGATCTACATATCATGGACTTTGTGATGAGAAACTTTAAAACTATGCCTCATATAATCACGTTTATTTTGTTAAACATGTGCTCATTTAATTTGAGCTAATATTAGAGGGACTAGATATGCTGTGCGCTGACATACTGCTGTTAATGATTTAATGTTGATATATTTATTTTATGAACTTTGTTGGTAACAAAGTACTCCAAAATTTGATTTCCAAAATGTCATCTATGAATTACATTTGTTTAAATAAAATTGTTAGGCAATGGAATCGGGTGGAAAAGAATCACAAGGAGAATATTCATTCTGAGTCAACAAAGACTAAGGCATGATTAATAAATTGTATTCATCTGGATCCCAATTATTAAAGTAGACTCCACAATCAGAAAATCATGCAGCACAATTTCTATTATATTTAGAAACTTGTAAATGGCCCAATTGGAGTGCACAGCCCTATCAGTAGACTCAGTCATTGAATCAAAAAATGTGTCATGCAATTAATTGAGTATAAAAAAAAAATAAGTGTTACAATGTGGAGATGAATAAGCAGAGCACATTTGCTGATTGCTGAAATACCAGTGAGGCTCCTCAGTGAATGTGATGTTTGACAAAATTTACAAATAAATAAAGTAAGTTAAGAAAGTTTAGCCAGTAAAGGGTTATGTCCTGGGAAAGAACCAAGAAATAGAAGGATTAGAAGTCATGATGAGGTTAGAGGTTATAAGGCACAAGAATAAAAAGAATAAAAAAAAGAATATGATCAAATAAAGCAATTTTAGAGCTCAATATGAAAACAATACCCTTTTATGTGATGGTAAGATCAACATTATTACCTTTTCTGTATATAATTGAGGTGAGAGTAGATTATGGGAAATAAGTAAATTGAGTAACTGGGAAACAACAGTTATTGAAATGGTGTCAATATTTATGAAGTCCCCTAATATGAAGGCAAGTGTTAGGTAAAAGGCAAAACTATGTATCAGGTATTGTACCCTTTGGAGTAGGGAGGAAAGTTCCTTGAGGCAATAATAGAATCTCTCATTCTACAATGGAGCAAAGCTGACCTTGCGTTTTCTCTGGCTGTTCCCCATACCTGGCATACTTTTTTTCCTCTGATTTGACTACTGACCTCTCTGGCTTCCTTTAAATCCCAACTAAAGTCCTGCTTTCTACAGAAACCCTTCCCTAACCCCTCTTAATTCCAGTGACTTCTTCGTGTTATTTGCTATTTCTCTTGCATATGGTTTACTTTGTGTATTTTTTTATGTTTTTCCCTCTATTGTAAGTTCTCTGAGGTCAATAATTGTCTTTTTTCATCTTTTTCTATCTCTAGCACTTTGCACAGTGTCTGGCTCATAGTAGATGCTTGGTAAATGTTGACTGATTGATTGTTTCTCACATAAAACATTCTATCTCCCATTCTTGTGGCTATCTCCCAAGCCTGGAATTCTCTCCTATTCTCTCCCTCTTAGAATCTTTCAATATCTACTTCCTTCTACATAAGACCTTCCCTGGTCCTTGAAATGTTAATTTTAGTCTCTTTAAGGTTACTTTTATATCATTTTTGTGATGTTTTGTATATACCTATTTATGTACATATTATTTCTCACTTTAAAATATATGCCCCTAAATGGTAGAGATTGTTTGCCTTATATATTTGCATCTACAGCACTTAATAAAGTGTCTGACACATAATAGGTACTTAGTAAATGCATATTCATTGTTTAGAGTTGATTTGATATCTTTTGTCAACCTTCTGGCCAAGCAGAGTACTTTCAAAGAAATCGTTTACAGATAATGGGCAAGCAAGATATTTTCATTTCTTCTCAGGAGTGGAATGAAGAGTAATTTCTTGTTTTTCTAGAGTGTTTTAGATAAAAATATACAGGAACAGCAATCTCAATACAATGAGTTCAGAAACAATAAATATTACTTTCCATTAGGTTATCCCAATTCCAAAAAATCAAATGATTTAGAACTATATGGCTAACTTTGACACAACTTAGCAAACTCCTACTAAACATCCCATTTCCCTTCTACTCTCCCCATCTCCATTAAACAGGAGACCAAGTCATAAGTTTGGAAGGAGAAGAATGTATGCAATTTGTAAAACTCTCACTTGAATGCTAACCAATTAAGATATGGGACAGATAATTATGTAAAACTGAGATAAAATGAGTAAAATATGTACAGATTGTTAAATATTCCTTCTCTGTGTGCTTTGTTGATGATACATAAAAGTATGATAGCATTTGGGCCTGTGGTAGTAGTAGACATTTAAACAACTCTAAAAAGCTTTGTTTCTTCTTACCTTTCTTAAGTTCATATTTTTATGTTTATTAATGGACATGAAAACTTTAGCTATTTTATAGTTAGATGCCTCAGAAATCTGTATATCTCATAATGGGACTCAATGTAGGTAATATTTTTGATTCTATTATTTTGGTTAATGGATATGCTATATCTGGTTGTGCCATGTCATATCCCTTTGAATGGACACTCTGTTTCCTTGAAAATTGGTGACTGTGGCCCATATTTTTATAATAATATAAGCACAATAAAGCTTTGGGTTAATAAAGATTCTAGCAAATTTTAGTGTGTCCTGTTTTTAGAGGACAGACCCAACACATAATCTGTCTATTCTCCTCAACTGGATAACAAACAAAATACAGAATCTGAAGCACATTTTCATCACTATTATGAAACAGATAGAAAACAAAAAAAATTATGGGAGAAAGAAATTATTGAGTTTTAGAAACACTCTCACACCATGATGGAAAAGGCAAATCATAATGTAAAAGGTGTTTGAGGGAAAGGAGAGAAGAATAAAGGAAACAGCAATAGCAAGCAACAATAGCAAACTGCTGTAGGATTTCTTTTCATCAGAATAAGTTTGGAACATTTCCATATCTTGCACCATTAAAAAAATATTTGCATGAATTAACTGAAAGGGTCAAATCCTGTGAAATGATTCACTGTTTTTAAATGATGTCAAAGTACTACGTAGATATCTTGTTTTAAACTTTTCTCTAGAATGGAAATATAAATTATCCCCTTTTAAAACAGTGAAGTGAAAGACCACTATAGATCCCTGGTTAACACCCATTTTCTTTGAGCTCAGTCTGCTAATTAGAATATTGCTCATCATTTGAGAGAAATGATTCACTGAGGACCGGTACTCAAACTTTAATTAATATTAGTTAGTTTATTATGATTTAAAAGGGGTAATGATTGTTAGTAATTAGCTTAATATATTTGTCTAGTAATACATATCTAGTCAATCATGCACTAATAAGTGAAAAATTAAGCAATGTATTAATCCATACTTTTTATAAGTCAGATAGAAATATGGATTCTAATAGAAGGGCCCTATAATAGTCCTCAAATTTTAATATAATGCTCATTACTTGTTTACCAGCTATTGAACTTAGTTGTGCAACCACAAGACTGCTGGTAAAGATATCTCCATCCTATTTTGCTCAAATTCCATAACTAAACTAAGCATGAGTAGTGACATAATACAGAAAGTTTCCAACCCCCCCCACCACCTACACTGAAAAGTTCTTGGAGCATATGCTTATCTTCTACCATCTCCTCCTGCCTAAGCTTAGGAGAAGCCCATCCATTTTTGTTTCCAGCTAGTCAACAGAGATATTCTTTGCTTCCCCTATCTTGTGGAGGCATATCATTTTTGCTTATTACCATAAGCATTATATGTCAAACAATAGGATTCTGCATTATGTATAGCCACTTTAGAATGCATAGGTAACAAATCTGGTTTCAAACCCTATAACAAACAAGGTCATGGAAGAAGGAGGCACCTTAGATCTTAAGGAAGACCTGAGGTTCACTTCATTAGAGGGGACCATGAACCCTTTAATAAAGTGCTATTGGGGTGGGCGGAGCCAAGATGGTGGAGTAGAAACAGCTCATCCAAGCCACTCTGCCCCCAGATTCCCCCCAAACTATGTAAAAGGGGACTCTGAACAACTTCTGGAGCCCCAGCACCCACAGAACGACACAGAGAACCTAACCTCCCACTGAGGACAGCCGAGCAGCCCTGCAGGAAGGACCAGCACAGCAGTCTGGGAGCCGGCAGCACGCAGAGCGCGGGGAGCCGAGCCCACATCCCCATGAGCCGAGGTTTTAGCCCTAGGGCGGCAGGGCCAGCAGCCAACTGGAGGAACCCCAGAACACCAGCAGATATGGCAACTCCAGAATCATCAACATAGACATGCCCAGGACAAAGTAAGAGGTTAGTGTCCTATGGATTTTGGGACGAGTATTTGGGGAATGTGTCGGCTCCCTCCCCTGGGGGCTAGAAACCGCTGAGGAGACATGCCATTTTGTAGTTTTCAGAGGCAGCTCTAGCTCCTGGCCTGTGAATTTATTGTAGGGAGATCCAGCGATCAGTCTTGGGGGGTAATCACTCTTGCTTTAACCTCC
Source organism: Gymnobelideus leadbeateri (assembly GCA_011680675.1). Taxonomy (NCBI): domain Eukaryota; kingdom Metazoa; phylum Chordata; class Mammalia; order Diprotodontia; family Petauridae; genus Gymnobelideus; species Gymnobelideus leadbeateri. The sequence continues at coordinate 165,882 of WOXC01009006.1, forward strand.
CTGGGTCTGGATTGTGATCTAGGGTGGAAGTTATGGGTGGGTTTACAGCTTGCCAGAAATGGAAGTTGCCCCCCACACGTTCGGGATGAAAATTCCTCTATCTGGCCTTAAAGCCATAGTGTGGCAACAAGCCCAAAAGTCAAGCAAATAAGTGGCAATATGCCAAGGCAAAGGAAACAGAAAAATGCAACCCTAGACTCCTATTTTGGGGGCATAGAGCGGGAAAAGGACTGTGAGGTCAGAAGTCCTGCTCCAAAAGCCCCAGGGGAAAACATGAGCGGGTTGCAGGCCATAGAGGACTTTAAGAAGGACTTTAAAAATCAAATAAGAGAAGTGGAGGAAAAATTGGAAATAGAAATGAGAAGGATGCAGGAAAAGTATGAAATGAGGGTCAACAGCCTGACTGAGGAAAAACAACACCTTAAAAAATAGACTGACTCAAATGGCAAAGGAGGCCCAAAAGGGCAACAAGGGGAAGAATGCCTTAAAAAGTCGAATTTGCCAGATGGAAAAAGAAACTCAAAGGTTAACTGAGGAGATTCATTCCTTCAGAGTTAGACTGGAGCAAATGGAAGCTAATGACTTTATGACAAATCAAGATGCTGTTAAGCAGATCCAAACAAATGAAAGATTAGAAGGCAATATGAAATATCTCATGGGAAAAACCACTGACCTGGAAAATAGATCCAGGAGAGACAATTTAAAAATTATTGGTCTACCTGAAAGCCATGATCGAAGAAAGAACCTAGAAATCACACTTCAAGAAATTCTCAAGGAAAATTGCCCTGATGTTTTAGATCCAGAGGGCAAAATAGAGGTTGAAAGAATCCACCGATCACCTCCTGAAAAAGATCCCAAAAAGAAAACTCCCAGGAATATTATAGCCAGGTTCCAGAATCCCCAGATCAAAGAGAAAATACTACAAGTGGCCAGGAAGAAACAATTTCAATATTGTGGAAACACAATCAGAATAGCCCAGGACCTGTCAGCTTCTACACTGAGGGATCGAAGGGCATGGAATATGATATACCAGAGGGCAAAAGAACTGGGAATGAACCCAAGGGTCACCTACTCAGCAAAACTGAGTATTTTGTTTCAGGGGAAAATATGGTCATTCAGTGGAATAGAGGACTTTCAAGCATTCTTGAGGAAAAAAAACAGAATTGAATAGAAAATTTGACATCCAGACACAAGAAGGAAGAGATGCATGAGAAGGTAATCAGGGAAAAGGAATCAAAAGGAACTTATCAAAGTTGAACTATTTACATTCCTATATGGAATAGCAATAACTGTGACAGATGATATCTTTCTCACTATGAAAAAATGGAAGAAGGGTGTGTGGTCATATGAATACATATGTGAATGTGTGTGTATATGGTTATGGTTATATATGGATAGAGGGCATAGGTTGAATTTGTTGGGAAGGGAGAATACTCAAGGGATGAAATTATGAGGTTGAGAGGGGAAAGTGGCAAGAGGAGATGGGGAGAAACAGGGTAGGGTAAACTATCCCATGTAGAAGAAGCAAGGGGAAGTGGTTGCAAGGGTGAGGGAGAATAGGAAGGCTAAAAAGGCAAAACCACATTCACATTGAATTTGGTTCAGGGAGAGAATGACATACATACTAAATGCGATATCTCAACCTGCAGCAGGATAGGGGGAAGGGGGATGGGAGGAGGGATGATGGATAGGAGGGCATCTTTGGGGTGAGGGGAGGTTGGAAGTACCCACTATAGAAGAGGGACAGGATCATGTAGGGAATGGACCAGGTGGGGGTGGGATGAGTGGGAGGGAATTATAAGCAGCCTTGTACAATATATCTACTATGATAATGTTTTGCATAGCTAGACATGTACAACATATACTGAATTACTAATCTCCCAAGAGGGAATGGGTGACAAGGGAGGAAGGAAATGGATCTGAAATTCAAGGTCGTAACATTAAATGTTTCAAATATATATAAATACTATTATTAATACTCTTTTGCCTATAATTGGGAGATAAGATGTGCAGGCATTGGGACAGAAAGATTCATCTTCCTCCAATGGAAAAGTCAAAGGGGGTATGGGAGAAGGTATGGGAGAGAGCAGATTGGAGGAAGCGATATCTTGCGGGACTGCTATTCTGGGAGGGTGGGTAGGGGAATAACGGGGGGAAAATGACTGTAACTCAAAATCTGACGGAAATGAATGATGTAAAACAGAAGTTAATAAAGCATTTGTTTAAAAAAAAATAAAAGAAATGATAGAAGAAAAAAAATAAAGTGCTATTGGCTCAGAGTTCTTCCTCAGACTATTTTTTTGTAAGTTGGACAAATTTAATCCCCACAAGTTGTCTGAAGAACATATGTTTCCAAGTGTAGTCATATATTTCTTGTAACTTTTATCCCCATAATAAGTTTAAACAATAATTATTACTTTTATTTATTTATTTATTTATTTATTTATTTTGCTTTTTGGAGGGCAATTGGGGTTAAGTAACTTGCCCAAGGTCACAGGGCTAGGTTTGTTTATGTGTGTTAAGTGTCTGAGGCTGGATCCAAACTCAGGTCCTTCTGACTCCAGGGCCACCCCTAAAATTTATTTTTAAAAAAGTATACATTTCAAAATTTCTATTTGCAGTCAATTAAAGTATATGACTTACTTTACAGGAAATCAAACTTGAGGAATTTGTTGTTTCTCTTGAATCAATGAATTTCATAAAAGTAACAATAATGGGCATTTCTATAGCACTTTAAGGTTTATCAAGAACACTGTCTACATTAACCCATTTAATTTTACCAACAGAATTGAGAATAAAGCACTGTCAAAATGATTCCCATTTTAAATCACGTGAAATATTGATTCAGAAACATTAAATGGCATGCCCATTGCCACACAGCAAGTAAATATCAGGGGAAAGATACAAACACATGTCTCTGCTAAAATCACCCCCAAATTCTGTCCCCTATACTGTATTGCTTCTCTCTTTCATGAAAGTTAGTAAATTCATTGCATCAAAAGCTCAATGGGATGTGGTATGTGCTCTGGGGGCCCCCTTGGACTCTGATTAAATTGTCCCATTTGATGAGGCATTTACATGAGGCCATAAGCCTTACATTGTGTCTGGGCCCAAAACTTTGTTACTAGACTTTCCACCCTTGAGCCTATCCAAATATCAATCCACCCTTGAACTGTCCTAGCCCACCATTGTCTGTAGTCTCCAGGTAGCCTCCAGCAACTTCCCACCCTTAATCACTCATTGACCTCATTAACTCCTCCTAAAGACCCTCCCCCAAACTCCTACTCTAGACCACCCTAGTTTGCTCCCACAGCCTTCTGTATATAAGACCACATCTTGTCTCCATGTCTGTAAGAGCACCATAGAATGACCTAGCACAGGCTTACTCTGTGTCCAATACAAGTGAATTTTAATAAACTTTACTTTTCTTTGGCTGAAAAGACTTGAATTGAATTCATTTGGCAGGACCCGGGCATGTTGGTATTTTGGGGTCTCCAGAGCAACCCTAACCCTCTTTATGGGTAAACTCTTCAAATGCTGAGATTGAATTGAATGTATTTTGACTTAATTTTGTACAATATATAACACTACCCCACATGGTGAAATGTATTAATAATTATAATGAATACCTAGATCACCATTTCCCTCTGAGGAGACAAGCAAATGTTTGGGTGCTTGCATTCTTTCAGAATCAGGCAATCCCCACTCCCACCCCACTCTGCCAAATCCTTATTTGTTTGTTTTCATGAAAAGCTTAGTCATTTAGGAAAAATTCTGAATATCAGTACTCATTCTTGTCAATCCTACATCTTAATGGTTATAAAGGATGTACACAATTAAAATTATATCACTGTGAATAGAATATAATGCATAATACATTTAATAGCATTTGAGGGGAACTATTTTATGAAAATTAATAATCAGCAGAAAACAAATATTGAAAATTTTATAAAACCTAATTTGCTTTATCTGCCAACTAAAAGTGCTATTGAGAATATCCCATGTAGCTAACCATGTTAGATATTATGAAACACAAAAGAAGTCTAAGAAACACTCTCTTCTTCAAAAGGACTTAATAATTGAATTGGAACTGTAATACAAACAAACATGATATCAACATTAATATCTTATTGCAGTCACATAAAAGCCAGGACACTAATTATGCTGACAGTGAAATATAATACTTGTCTAAAGGTACTTCCACCTCTCAGAGCTGAATTGTGATAAATTACTCAGACAAGACTTATGATGGGGGAGGGAAGCTGCAACTAGACTATGGAGAGGGAGGGGTAAAAAGCTCTTATGCCAACACTTCTGGAGTGAACATCAAAGTTACCTGTTCCACATTCGCCCAAAGTAATTGATGTTGAGGCAAATATTACTTTAAAATGCTAGAAAGTAGGATGGACGCAGGTTGTAAAGGGCTTTAAACAGAAGATTTGTTTGTTTGTTTGTTTGTTTTTTCCAGAGGGTAGACGTCATTTTTGGGGGGACAGTAACATGGCTATACTTATACTTTAGGAAAATCATGTAGGAATATCTGTAGATAAACAGACAGGTTATTGGATAGTAAAAATGAGAGATGATGAAGGCCTGAAACAGTGTGGTCTGAATGGGAAGAAAAGGATTGAAGTGAGAAATATTATAGAGGGAAAAAAAAGTGTGTGTGTGTGTGTGTGTGTGTGTGTGTGTGTGTGTGTGTGTGTGTGTGTGTGGTTGTGTGTGCAAAGGATGGATCTGTCAGGTGATCTAGAGAGAGGAATTGGAGAATACAAGATTACAAAACTGGGAGATTGGAAGAATGTTAGTGTCCCCAGCAGTAATAGGGAAGTTCAAAAGAAAGGTGAGTATAAGGGGGGGGGGGATATAGGACACCAATTTCAAAACAATTTATAGGCAATTGATAATATGGACTTTGAGTTTAGTAGAGAGACTAAATCTGGATGAATATATATTAGGAACAATATGCATAGAGGTGATAATTCAATATATAAGAGTAGATGAAATTACAAAGCAAGATAATATAGAGTAGGCTTGCACAGCTTATGGCTCAAGGGGCACTGAGATCCCTGAGGCATGTTGTAGCTCACCAAAGGATTTCCTCCAAATACAAAGGGTGTTTTTTCTCTAAGTTTTCCTGTCTGAAATCCTTCAGCATGCCACAAGGTGTGCGGATCTGATATAGAGGGAAGAGAAGGGTTCCAAAGTTTTAGGGCATACTCTATTTTTTGAAGTGCTATCCATTTGGAATTCATATAAGTTATTTTTTTCAAAGGAGCAAAAACATACAACTTTGGGTAGATATCTAAGAAAAGAACCCCCTAAAGTCAAATTGAAGATCATAATGATCATGTTTAGGATGGTTATGCTATAGGGAAAAGCAAATGTAAAGGATTATGATCATATAATCATATGAACAAATTGCCAATATTTGTTAATGAAGATTATGGAGAAAGAAAAGGAGCTTCAAGGGGAAAAATAACTATCTTTGCTTTATTAACTACACTATAGGTTTGACTGTGTGGATCACAATAAATTTTGACAAGTCTTCAAAGAGATGAGAATAGCAGATCATCTTACTTTCTCCTAAGGGATATTGTATGTGGGTCAAGAAATGATACTGAGAACCAAATACGGAAAAACTGAATGGGTCAAGATTGAGAAAGGTGTGCAACAACATTGTATATTGTCACTTTACTTATTTAAGTTATGTGCAGAGTACATCATGCAAAATGCCTGGCTGGATGAATCAAAAACTGGAATTAAAGCTGTCAGGAGAAACATCAACAATCTCAGATATGCAGATGATACCATTCTAATGATAGAAAGTGAAGAAGAATCCAGGAGCCTTTTGATGAGGGTGAAAGGGAAAAGTAAAAACAAACAAACAAACAAACAAACAACTGGCTTGAAGCTTATCATTAAAAAAAAAGGAAAGAAAAAAGTTAAGATCATGGTGTCTGGTCCATTATTTCATTGCAAATATAGGGAGAAGACATGGAAGAAGTGTCAGATTTTATATTCCTGGACTAAAAGATTGCTGCAGATGGTAACTGAAGCCATGAAATTAAAAAGTATTTTCTCCTTGAAAGGAAAACTATCGTAAATCTGGAGAGCATACTAAAAAGTAGGGATATTTCCTTGCTGACAAAGGCCTGTAAGAGCAAAAATCTGTGGTTTTTCCAGTAGTAATATTTGATTATGAGAGTTGGACTATCAGGAAGGTTGAGTGCTGAAGAATTGACACTTGTGAATTTTGGTCCTGGAAAAGACATTTGAGAGTTCCTTGGACATCAAGACCAAATCAACCAAATGTTACAGAAATTATTAATTGGAAAGACAAATAATGAAAACTGAAGTTTATATACATTGGCCATACAATGAGAAAACAGGATTCATTAGAAAAGAATGATGCTGAGAAAGATTGAAGGCAAGTGAGGAAGGAGATTACAGAGGATGATATAAATAATATTAGTGAAACAATGAACATGAACTTTGAATGGACTTTGGAAGATGGTGTGCTATGGTCTATGGAGTCATGGAGAGTTGGATGCAATGGAATGATGAATATCAACAAATGACCACATAGAGTAAATTCAGAAAGTTTTTTTCCCCTTTCTTTCTTCATTTTATAATGTCTTTGTCTATAGCTGAGGTAGAGTGGAGGAAAAGATTATGAGAGTTGAGTAGATTAAGGAACCGAGAATTATTCCATCTTTGATTGTCTTTAGAGACTCTGATAAACTCTACTCATAATCATCCAGTATTGCAGGGTATTATACTTAAAATGCCCTCAATTAAATATACTGTGGAATTTTCCAAAAGCAAATCAGCCTGCTCTACTATTAAATATTCATGACATCTTCACTATCAAAGTAGAACATATAAACAGATACAATAGTAATGTGGAGAGGGAGTATTGTACATTGGAAAGAACATTGATTCTGGAATCAGAAGTTATCTGTTCAAAGTTTGTATCAGATCCATACTAGCTACAATTTTATTAATCACCAACAAAAATGCATAGATAATTTTTGGGCACATTTTGAGTATAACATGACCATTTATATGACATTTGTACATTAATTATAGAACCCAGGCTTAGTTTGGATTAGATGTTCTCTGAACATCCTTTCAAACCTAAAAGTGTGATCCTATTACCCTCACATTTACATATCATAGTTTGGACAATTGGCCTTTATCCTTTGTTACTTAATCTATAAAAAATAAATCAATGTTTCTTATTACACTTAACAATTTTCCTCTTTTATATTTAATGATGATATTTTAAAATGTATTTTATGTTCTTCATTATGCATTTATCTTTCTACATCTTTTAATATTCACAAGTATATCTTGTTTTAAGTATAGGGCAACAATTACATCTTTTAAATATGGAAACTATCAAACACAGCTCTTCATTCAGAATAACATTCGGTACATTCCTTTTGAAACTGATGATGATGATGAAAATGATGGTAATGATGACAAAGAAAAACACAAATTATCTAAACCCACTTAAAAAAGATGCTCAGTGCTGCACAGTAGTACACTCTGTATGTAATGACTGAAGTATTCCATCCTCAAAATTTGTGAATGTGTGTCTGCTTTTTTACAGAAATATACATGCTTTGGGACACAAGCCTCAAACATAAATATCACTATTTAAAAAAAACTAATATTTTGAAATTATTATTCATACCAGGGCTGTACAACCTGTGATCCACAAAAAAACATAGAGGATGTAAAACAAACCTGCACAACATACCACCCATGGGCCACTTCTGAGGGACAAAAGTGACCCATGGGCTGTATGTTGCGCACATCTGATGTATACTGATCTAAGATAAATATTTTATGACTTTGATATTTCTAGTTCTACTTACATAAGTGAGATAGAATTTCAAAGAAAAATTTGGACTCATTTTATAAGTTAAAAAACTGTGGAAGGAATAAAACATTTTATGGAAAATATTACTCAGTTGTTGGATTAAATATAACCTTACTATAGAATTGCTGTAGCTCAAAAGAAATGAGATATTCAAATTTAGAGACATTTCAACTCTAAATATTCATATGATCTATTTCTACCCAACCTACAGTAGAATCTTCTGAGCTCACATTGGTTTGATCAGCCATAATCAGACACATTGTCCCCTGACCCCAACAAAGTGATGTCATTTTGGTCTTCTTCAAGACTGAAGGATAACTGTCAAGCTACAATCCATCCAATAATAACTTTAAAATTTTTACAAATAAAATAAGATACACAAACATATGAGACTAATATTTAACAATTTTGCCTTCTACAAAGTGGATTTTGAACTACTGTGAAACCATAAAGGCATGGCTTCATGTAGGTAGAGGGTGGGACACCTACCAAACAGACTCTTGTCTCTCCCATTTTGGAGATGGCATTCATAGGAGAAAAAAAAGAAGAACTTTTAATTTTTAAATAAGCTTTCAACATGTGTATTATGTTAAATATAATCTCCTTAGTCAATACTCATTGAGATTTTCATCTATATATATGATTTATCAATTGTAAAAATATTTTTTTTAAATTCACAAACATATTTTTAAAATTTAGTATATATATATATATATGGTATGTGAATATAATTTTTTCTGATTTACAAACAACAAAATAAAATTATGTTTCTTTGAATATGAAAATTCTGCTACTAGAATTGAATGCTTCTGATGATGCTTCCTCTTCCATTATGTACAAATCAGAGAATGGATCAATCAGAGTTAATTTTGAATTCAAAAGTAATATAAAAACTTATCAAATATTTTCAAAACATTATTATTGGATATAAACTTTGGCTTTGGGGTCAGCTAGGTGGTGCAGTGAATAGAGCACTGGCCCTGGAGTCAGGAGGACCCGAGCTCAAATTTTGTCTCAGACACTTAACCCTAACTAGCTGTGTGACCTTGGTCAAGTCACTTAATCCTTAATTGCTCTGCTTTCCCATCTCCAAAAAGACAAAATAATAATAATAAAAACAAGTTAAAAAAAAAAAAACAACCTCTGGGTTCAAGTTCCAGCTGTGATAAACAATAGCTGGGTGATTCTGAGCAAGTTATAACATTTAATGCCTCAAGTATATATAAATTACAGATCAGGTTTTTATCTCTATTGGAAAAAAAATTTCCCTATAACAATGAAACCTCATGTATAGTCCAAATTATATCATGTATATGTAACTGTACTTGACAAGTTAAAGTAACTGTAAGAAGAATAGTAACTGTTATCTGTTACTTGATAACTCATCAGGAATATTCCTATTAGCTTTAAAATGCCTGCTTCTAATGAATACCTTTAATTTTTCACCAAAATTCATCACAAATTTTATTTTTGTATACTTTTAATTGATAACTTGCCATCCACGATATCTCTCACATTCATTTTTCCTTGGAAGAACTCATCTTACAATCTCCTACTCCATGCATTGGTAGAGAAATGGAATTTGGCTTCAAAGTGAACTCTTTTGATTTATATGTATTTAAATTCCTTTCTTCCATCAAGTCTCATCTTAGTTGTCATCTCTTTTATAATGTTTTCCTATATTTCTTCAAAAAAACAACAACCCTTCTTCTGCTTCCCTTCTCAACCCCACACAAAGTGTAGTGATCTCAGCTCTTCTGCAAACACTGAAGATAACAAGATATTGGATTGGTTTGTTCCTGTCACCTGTAGATACCTATAGACTTTGAAACAATAGTATTAACTCTGTGGGAAGACTTCCCTCCTCCAACCATTAAGCCTTGAAAGTTCAGGCACTATTATCAGTATGAAGCTTTCCTTCATATCTCCAACTAGTCATGCTCTTCCTTCCAAATTAACTTGTATTTAATTATATATAGACATCAATATAGGTATGTGTATACATATATATGTGCTATGTATGTTTATATATACTTATCTCCCTTATGAAAATGTAAATTCATTTGAATAGGGAACTCTGAATAGTCATTCTTATCTACTCAGTGCTTAGCATAGTGTCTGACTCATATAGACTCTTAATGTATACTTATCAATTGTTGATTAATAAGATGACTTAATAATCTAAGGGACCCGCTAGGATTATTCAAATCTCAAAGTGCTATTAACAAAGAATTATTCTATTATATAGGATCATAATTTTATATTAATGTGGAGGGGGAACTGATAAACTTTTAGCTAAAGATATAGATTGCATATGAGGAAATTCTCTGACCTTAACTATATATAGCAGGTCTATTTGAAATATAGTTTATTTTAATATTTTATTATTATTTTAAATTTCACTTTGGGGCAAATCTACTATTTCAGGGGCAGCTAGGTAAGAATCTGAGTTGAAATATGGCCTCAGACACTTAACACTTACTAGCTGTGTGACCTTGGGCATGTCACTTAACCTTAATTGTCCTGCCTTCCCTCCTCCAAAAAGCCAAAAACATCTACTACTTCAGAAAAAGCAGAAAATCTATTAAAATGGTTGGGGTAAATATCTTATATCAGACAAAAAGACACGGTGTAGGTAACAGCAGCAGATAAAGAGATGTACCTGGAATTAAGAAACCCTGAATTCAAGCCCAACTTAAGATACTTTATATCTCTGTGACCTTGGTAAAGTCACTTAACATTTGTTTGTCTCAATTTCCTCATCACTACAATAGAAATAATATTATCACCCATCCCCTAAGATCGTTGTAAGGATAAAACCAGTGAGTATTTGTAAAGCATTTTTCAAACCTTCTATAGCACTATATTAATGCTAGCTGTTGTTATTATTTTTTTTAATTTTTAGTAAGGTTGATGATATATCCACCTAAGAGGATCATAAAAATAATAGACTAGATCCCATGAGAAGAAAAAAACAAAATAAAACAAAAAATTGTAAGTCAAAAAGATAATGGGATACATCAATAATTCAGGTACTTGGGCAAAGTTAGAAATGACTAACACAAGACTGTTGACTATGCTATTTGATGGCTCTATGATTAATTTGTGACAAGTTATGAGAGATTTAAAATGTAAAGAAATATGAATTATAGATAATATCAAGGGTGTATTAAATTAGCAATCCTTTAAAACTTTTGCACTGAACTGCTTAATTTTATGGAGGACAAATACCAAATGGGTTCATTAGCTTAAGTATCACATGAGTAACTATTTTGAGAATCTCCTATAACTTCAATACTTGAAAAGATTTCTCCTCTGATGCAGATCACAACCCTTTTGTTTTGCTTGATGTCAACCTAATGCATTCATGATTATAATAAATGTTGATTGATCCTGAAAACAGACCCAAATGCATAAAAGAATGTTATGCTTATGGGATTTAAATCTCTTCCATGCCCCTTGTTCTTGCTGATGTAGCAGGAAGAGGTGAGGCAAGAGGAAGCAGAAGCCAAGCTAGGTTGCATGCAGTGGCTGGAGGCCTGGGGGCAGCAGCAGCAGCAGAGGCCCGAGCTCCTTTTTATGAGCCAGCCAGAATTTTTACTAAGGACTCCTGAGGACTTCCAGGGATGGGAAATGTACGGAGACATATCTGCTGGGAGCATGCTCTGTGAACACAGAGCAGTTGCCATGAGTGGGGAGAAGAGGATCTTTGCCTGAGGTAGCCTGTTCTGTTTTGAAGGCTTGAGAATGTAGGTGTTTACTACATTTACTACATGTGCCAACTTCATTAGTACTGTGATGGCTTTGACTTTCTGGTTTTGGGACTCAATTTTCTGGTATTTGAATAAATGTTCTAGCTTTATTCCCCATGTAGAAAGCCTTGTATATTTTGTGATTAATAACCATATCGGCATATTTATAGTCACCACAGGCATTGTGAATTTTCCATTGTTGATGTAAAGGATTGATTTTATTTATTTTTTTATTTTTTAAAAAGAAAGCATGATTTCCAGTGCTATCTTCATATAAACACACTCATGTTGGATGGGATGAAAATTTAGGACATGGGTGAATGTTAAAGCAAATTCTCCCTGGAGAATGTCATTCCCTAAAAGCAAGTAACATTCTCAGTGAGACATAATTAACATTTCCAAATCAATGGTGTATCATCAAGACCTTTTTTAGTAGATAACATTGTTACTTTGGCATTGAGGCAGCTGGCTCATCTTGTTAGCAGAAGAAAAAGATGTAATTTTAGTATGCTGTTAGGGTAATAAGAGGAGGTGAACAGTAGGTGGAAACATTGCCCTTTAGGCACAAAATAAAACATTCAGGATCTCTTCCACTTCATTCAAGCAAACCAAAATCCCAATGGATTTTATTTTCCTTTGTGCTTGTCAATATTATGAAGTAGACATTGAGGGAAAAATATTAACTCTTTCATGACACTTGGGAGCTATTTAGTGCCTTACTGTTGAATGGATAAAGGACATAATTGTGTATGGGAACAATATAAATATGATTGTTACCTATAATGAGTCATGAATGCTAGAAACTTACAAGAGAATGACTCATTGACTTTCTTCCAAAAAGGAACTTAGTTCATTATCCCCAGCACTACATAATTACAGGAGAACAATGACTCACTGGATTTGAGTACATTGGGAATTCATACTTGATGAAAACTAAACAAATAAAGCAGATTTTATTTTTCCATTCTTTATTGACACCCTATTGTTAACAGGACAAAGTCCAGTTTCCTGAGTCTAGAATTCAAGACCTGATTCTAGAATCTGATCACTACTTAAATTTCCATCTGTTTCCATTAGTCCTCCCATATACAAACCCTCCTTTATGATAAATTTGCCATTTTCTCAGTCTCCAAAATTTGATTAGTCCTTTTCTGTCTTCTATGGAAAGTTTCTTTCTGCTCAGAGGTTTTTTTTTTTCTCTCTGCTTTTCTTCATCCTTCCATCTATTTATATCCTAAGTATTTTTCAAGGTCTACACCAAATATTTTCTCACTACCCAAACAGCAAATGATCTATCTTCCATACTCTGAACCATTACACCAGGAAGATGTCCTCTATAGCCACTTACCTTTTATTCTACAAAAGTTATATAACTTTTGTGTTCTCTACACAATGCATTTCGCAGAGTAGGCATTCATTCAATTTCTATTGGTTGAAAGACCCATAGCAAAAACTTAGGCAATGTGATTGATCTTATAAAGACTATGTGATGCTCTTTTACTCTTTCAGAGTACAAAAATATCTCTGAAAATCATTTAACCCTCCTAAAACATATAGAGGTACCATCTGCTCAAACTGACTCCAACTCACAATACTCAATATATTTTCTTTTTTGAAATCTGTCTAATTTAGTCAGAATTGCTTTAAATCCAGGGGGTTTAAGGTTTTGACAATTGTGATTCAATGAGAGAAGCATTCAGATTACCTAGGAATGAGACAATACATTGAACTAGATTTTTCCAGAAGCCTTGACCCTCTTGATGTTTTAGACAAAGATCAGATTTTTATGCAAAAAATTCTTGATGTAGCACTTCTGGAAAAGTTTGCCAGTTTGTACACAGACCTGACTGTTGAACCTGTGTGATATAACTAAACATTTTTGTAACAGAGATGTAGTTTCTACGTAGGGCAGAGCCAAGATGGCAACACAGAAGCAGGAAATTCCATAAACTCCCCCCAACAATGACCTAAAATATCTACAAAATATGACTCTAAACAAATTTTAGAGCTACGGAGCCTACAAAGAGAAAAACAAATCTCCCCCTGAAGGCAGCCCAGCAGGCCTACAGGAAGGATCCATTGCAGTACACTAGAAGCAGAGTGCAGTCCCGCATGAGCCATGTGGTTTTGGCCTCAGGGCAGCACCAACATGAGGTGGCAGCCAGAGTAGACTTCAGAAGAGTGAATCACCAGCAGCTGTGGTGGTTTCCAGACTCAACTCATAAATGCCAAAAACCAGTCCCAAAGGTCAGTTGGGAACTCTGTTGGAAAGGAAGGGCATGGTCTGGCCACTGCACCCAGGCTAGAAGTGGCAGAGTTGCATTAGCTGCAGCTGCTGACCCACGTGACTGCCTCCAGACTTCCTGGCTTGCAGATTGTAGGGGGACCAAGAGACTAGTTAGAGGGGTAATCACACTTGCTTTAACCTGCTTCGATCTGGATCCATGTCCTGGGAGTGAGTCCTGGGAGTGTGTGGCCAGTGTGCCAGAGTTTGTGGGAGCTGTAGGGAGAACACCCTTCTAATAGCTCTGGCAGCTGTAAAAACCCCAGCCATTTGGGACAAAACTCTCTTCTCTGGAAGTAGTGTTCCACTGTGGTAAAGAGCTCAAAAGTCAAGTAATTGATTGGCAGCAGAAGCAACCAAAGCAAGCAGAGCAATCAAAGCTTAGATAAATTTTGTGGGGGAAAATGGATCAAAGCATGGAATGGGAGGAAGACAATGAGATCATAACTTCTTTTATCAAAAGCTTCCAAGAAAAAATATGAATTGGTTACAAGCCATGGAGGAGCTCAAGAAGGATTTTGAAAATTAAGTAAGAGAAGTGGAGGAAAAATTGGGAAGATAAATGAAAATGATGCAAGAAAATCATGAAAAGTAAGTCAACAACCAGACTGAAGAAAATAATACCTTAAAAATAGACTAACTCAAATGGCAAAAGAGGCCAAAAAAACAATGAGGAGAAGAACACCTTAAAAAGCCTAATTTGCAAGCTGGAAAATGAATTTCAAAAGCTCACTGAAAAGAATAATTTCTTCAGAATTAGATTGGAGCAAATGGAAACTAATGACTTTATGAGAAATCAAGATGCTATTAAACAGATCCAAACAAATAAAAAAAAAATTGAAGGCAATGTGAAATATGTCATTGGAAAAACCACTGACCTAGAAAATAGATCCAGGAAAGATAATTTTAAAAAATTATTGGACTACCTGAAAGCCATGATCAAAAAAAAGAACCTACAAATCATCTTTCAAGAAATTCTCAAGGAAAATTGCCCTGATATTCTAGAAGGAGTACGCAAAATAGAAATTAAAAGAATTTACCTATCACCTCTTGAAAAGGATCCCCAAAAGAAAACTTCTAGGAATATTATAGCTAAATTCCAGAGTTCCCAGATCAAGGAGAAAATATTACAAACAGCAAAGAAGAAACAATTTGAATATTGTGGAAACACAATCAGGATAAAACACGATCTAGCAGCTTCTCCATTACAAAATCAAAGGGCTTGGAATGTGGTATTCTGGAGGGCAAAGGAGCTAGGATTAAAACCAAGAATCACCTATCCAGCAAAACTGAATATCATGTTCCAGGGGAAAATATGGCTATTCAATGAAAGAGATGACTTTCAAGCACCTTTTGTTTTTGTTTTTGTTTTTGTTTTTTTTGTTTTTGGAGGGTAATTGGGTTTAAGTGACTTGCCCAAAGTCATATGGCTAGTAAATGCATCAAGTATCTGAGGCTGGATTTGAATTCAGGTCCTCTTGACTCTAGGGCCAATGCTCTATTCACTGTGCCAGCTAGCCACTCTGCTTTCAAGCATTCTTGATGAAAAAACCAGAATTGAATAGAAAATTTGATGTTCAAATACAAGAAGCATGAGAAGGTAAACAGGGAAAAGAAATCATAAGAAACTTATCAAAGTTGAACTATTTACATTCCTACATGAAAAATGATAATTGTAACTCAGACTTTTCCATTATAAGGATAGTTGACAATAATATATATATGTATATATGTTTATTTATGAGGGTATATGTGCATATAAATACATATGTGAGTATGTGCATATAGGTGTGTGTATATATATGCATATATATGCATATACATATATATATATATACACATATGTATCTAAAAAATAAAATTAAGAGGTCAGAGGAATATAATGAGAGGACATAGGGAGAGACAGAATAGGTTAAATTATCTCATATAAAAGAGCCAAGAGAGAATAGTTACTATGGAAGGGAAGAACAGGAAGCCAAAAGAGAATGAGTCAACCTTACTCTCATTGAATTTGGCTTAAGGAGTGAACAACAACCACAGTAAATTGGGTATCTTAACCTACAGGAAAGTAGGTGGCAAGGTGATAAGAGGGGCAATATGATAGAGGGGTTGGCAGATTGGGGGTGTGTCTAGTTAGAAGCACACCCTTTTGAAAAGCAACATGGTCAAAGTAGAAAATAGAATAAGTGGGGTGTGACAGGATGGGGGGTAATATAGTCAGTCTTTCACAATGTATCTACTATGGAAATGTTTTGCATAACTACACATGTACAACCTATTTTGAATTGCTTATCTTCCTAGCAGGGGTGGTAAATGAGTTAAGAAGGGAAATAATCTGAAAATCAATATTTTAAAATCAAATGTTAAAAATTATTATTATTATTATTTTACATGCAACTGGGAAATAAGATATACAGGCACTGGAGTATAGAAATCCATCTTGCCCTTCTAAAAGGTCAGAGGAGGGATGGGGGAGGACAAAAGAAGAGAGAGCAGATTGGGGAAGGGGTATTCAGTAGGATAGCTATTTTGGGGTGGTGAATAGGGGAAAGATGGGGAGAAAATTTTTAACTCAAAATATTGTGGAAATTAATGCTGAGAACTAAAAATAAAAAAAAAACAAAAAAAATGTAAATTCTAGCCATGAGAGACTAAAGGGATATTACTATGAGATAATGAAAAAATTTTGGTTGGTTAAAGAGCTCCAAGAACTAGTGACTCTGTAGAGAAAAGTTAAAATTGAGTATGCATACAAAATTTTAGGTAGATGAAAATCCTCTCTGGCTCTGTCTCTCTGCCTCTGTCTCTGTCTCTGTTTCTCTCTCTCTGTCTCTCTGTCTCTCTGTCTCTCTGTCTCTCTGTCTCTCTGTTTCTCTCTCTCTCTCTCTCTCTCTCTCTCTCTCTCTCTCTCTCTCTCTCTCTCTCTCTGCCTCTCTCCCTCTTTCTCTCTCAAAATCTCCTCCCCCATCCCCCCTACTGATTTTTAAGTGAGCAGAATTTCTATGAGAAACTGAATGGAGGATGGGCAGACTGTCCAACTTCCACTTATTTTTAAGCATATGGTCTGCTAAAACTGGAGTTAGAAAATTCTGAGTTCAAACACATCTTAAGACACTTAATGTCCAGGGAAATTATTTATTTAACTTCAATCTGTTTCAGTTTCCTCATATGTAAGATGGGAGTGATTATATCTCCTAGGGTTAAGGGAACTAGGTGGTACAGTGGATAGAGTGCCAGGCCTGAATTCAGGAAGGCTACTAACCAGCTGTGTGACCCAGGACAAGTCACTTAATCTTGTTTGCCTCAGTTTCTTCATTTGGAACATGAACTAGAGAAAATAATGGCAGATCACTCCAGTACCTCTGTGAAGAAAACCCCAAATGGGGTCACAAAATTTTGGACATAACTGTACAATAAAATCCCCAGGGTTATTGTGAGAATAAAATGAGTTAATATTTATGAAGTGCTTTACAAATCTTAAAGTATTTTATAAATGCTGATTTTGTTGTTGCTGCTATATGAATGATAATACTAGAAACTCCAGTCATTCAAGATTACTCAGTGATGGGATTCTCAATAAGTTATCCGCCACCCTCTGGACACCCAATATGCTGATGCAAGTAAGAGTTGGTAGAGTGAGCTTAGAGAGGGTAGAACACTCATATCCATGTTATATATTGAACATTCCATAGTGGATAGCATATAGAAAATCAGTCTCAAAGTCAGGAAGATCCTGGTTTATGTCCTGATTGTGACATTAAATGATTGTGCTAACCTGAGCAAATAACATAACTTCTCAGTGACCCAAGCAACTCTTGAAGTATAAATTATGAAAAAGTTGCTTATCTACATTGGTAGAAAACGTTTTCTTGCTGGAAGTCTCCTACATTGATTAAATGAATTGTATACTAGCATTTTATGTGTGCAAAGCAATGGGACACACATGTGCATGCGCACACACACACACACACACACACACACACATATACGTACACCCCAGAAGTTGGCTATCAGTCTACTGTCATGGTGCCTCTATGTAGAATGCATACAAACACACATATGTATACACATGCTCATGTATAGAGATAGAATAGCCACAGCTTGACTATAAAAGTCAAATTATTCTAGAATATCACAATCTAATTCCAAAAGTATATTTTAAACATTTCTAAACAAAATAAAGAAAAAAATCACCAAAAACATCTAAAGGGACTTACATTGTATAATCCCCAAAGTTTTAGAACCATTGTTATATTTGTCCTACTTCTAACATGGAAGGATTTGAATTAAAACTGTTAATTCAAATCCTTCCATGTTAGAAGTAGGACAAATATTCCCAGGTTGATCTAGCAGTATTGGTGGAATGGGAGAAAATGCAAGAGGACAGGTTCAGGTATCTTAAGAAGGAGGTTAACAAGTTCAAACACAATTGGAATGGTTTGATCCCAAAAGCTGGGCTTGCTTTCAGAATAGAAATTTTCTTTGTAGTTGCTGGATGAGAGTCTAGAAGGAATATAATAATCAATTTTAGCCAGGATTAATATTGCCACTTACTCCTCTGTGAAAATAAATGAATAATCTATATTTAGTCCCTGAAATCATTAAGGCTTAGGGCCTTTCTTATGAATTAAAAAAAAAAAACATTTTTTATGAATTTTTTAAAAAACAAACAAAAATCAGTGAGAATTAATGTTACCTCTTATTGGACATACAGAGGTTAGTATAACTCTTTGTGTCCTTATTTCTGATGATGCTATACTTGCTCAACAGGTTACTTGCTCAAACCTGCAGCTTAGCTAGTTCAATTCAATCCCAAATCCAAACCTTACTCCCTAGCATGAGTGGATAATGACATATTGAGAAAAACTAAAAAAAAAGCCCCTGTGAAGGCCATATGGCTTTTATCTGACACCGTGCTCTAGTCTAAATAGCCTGCAACTCTACTGTAAAAATAAATCAAATTATTCATGAGAAAACAGGCTGATTTCTATGCAGCCCTATAGGTTCTTCAGGATGGCTACAAATTCTATCTTTCAAGTGACCTAGTGTTTTTCTGAAAATGAAAGTAAATCTGACAAATCTATAGCTAAAAAGAATAGCTTTTTTGAAAAAAAAAAACAAATATAATATGTTCTGATATAGATGCATATGAATGTATATGTCTATATAGGAGTATATTTATAAAGCTAAGTAAATGTATGCATATGTAAGTGAATATATGTGTATGTATGTATAGATATATGCCCATGTCTATGTATATATGTGTGTATGTGTATAATTGCACATATATACATGTACATTCAAACACACAAATATGTATGTGTATGTGCATGTATGTATATGTGGGTGTAGGTTTGCTCTTTCTTTTCTCTATATGACATTATCCACTCATGCTAATGAGTAAGATTTGGAACTGGAATTGAATTTTAAAAGTGTGTGTATGTATATATATACCTATACATTTATATGTATATATATATACACACATTTAAAATTATATATATATAGATTATACACTTGTGTATTTATACATATATATATAACATACATACAAATATGCATGTGTGTGTATTTATCTGTGTGTGTGTGTGTGTGTGTGTGTGCATGTGTGTACAAACATATACACTCTTAATAGTAGATTTCTTGGGAAAAGAGGGTGAGGAAGAGGGGAAAAAGAATAAAACGTGAACACCAGAGAACAAAAGAAAAGTCTTAAGGAAGCAAATAAAAGATGGGCATCTCAGAGCAAAATGTGTATACACAGGCTTTATTGAAATGGAAATTTATTTCAGTATATTTTGAATCCCCTTATTTTTGAACATTTTTTTCTTTTCTTAATTTGTATTTGTTTTAGTATTTATATATATATATATATATATATATATATATATATATATATTTTTTTTTTTTCAGTTAACAAGCTTAATTTAATCAAACAAACACACATTACCTAGTTCAGGGGAAAAAGGTCAGCACCCCAAACTTCAGAGTTACAGAACTTACAGATCAAACAGACAGGCTTCCAAACTGTCCAACCATTATATCAATACCAAATCACAGTTACCAGAGAGGGAAGCATCAACATCTGGGTTTTCAAAGCCGGGGGGGCTCTCAACAAAGGCTTCCCAGAGTCTCATCTGGTCAAATCACACAACACTTCTCAAAGTGAGCCCCAAAGCAAAGCCTCTCCTCAGGGCTTATATAGCCTTCTATTGGCTCAGAGAATGTAACAACCTCCTTGACCCACTGCCCAATCACAAAAGTATCAAGGTTGGGCTTCCCTGAAAAACAAGCCTCCCACCACAGGCTCCAGGTGCACTTAAGCTAGGGGCAGGGAAGATCTTTAAATTTGCATTTCCATTACATTCGGCCCCAAGATCTTTCATGCCCATAGCATACACAATTTACATTTGAATTAGCACTAAACATCTCTTAGGTCACATTTTCCAGGTACATAAGAAAATCACAATATAATCTCAAAATACAATAGTTCAAGTCTTCCACTCATGGGGCAAATGTTAACTCAGTCACTTATCCGTAAAATCAAAAAATAGTCACTCTTAAGTTAACTCAATCAGTTACATCAGTTTTCAAAGTACAAGTCTTCCACTCATGGGGCAAAGTCTTGATTAACTCAATTAGTCTCTTATCTGTAACAATATCTCAAAGTACAACCAGTACCTTATTCAGTAAAGTCTTACTAAGTATGCCCATAGCATAGACAATTTACATTTCAATTATCACTAACCATCTCTTAAGTCATATTTTCAAGGTACATCTAAAGTTACCAAAGTGGCCACTGGGCCTTAAACACAAAGTACATTGCATTTTCACATCAATTCACAAAATACAAAGCATTATTACATAAAGTTCTCTTGGGAGGAGGGGGGTGTCCTTCCCCTCACACTGCTCCAGTCCCTGCTTCCAAGTCCAGAGAGGGAGCTGGGCAACAAAACCAAAGTGGGGTCCTTGGGGTCCATGGCACTTCACCCACCCACCAGTCACAAGTCCATCCTCCCCCTGGGTCCCAAACTGTGGGATGCAGCAAGGAAACACAATCAGTGCCCCTGCTTTGCCTCACAGTCCTTATCTTGTCCTGTGGCTGAACTCCAAACTCCTGGGTTCCTTCTCCAGAAGGCAGCAGCTCCAGGCTTCTCCACAGGTCTCCATGCAGGCAGCTCACCATTCCTGCTCTCAGCTCAGTGAAGTCAGCATGCAGGTCTTTCTCTCCTGCTCCATGGCTCCACAGAATCACAGCTACCACAACTGGGAAACAAACAATTATCCCAGCCCCCATACTTTCCTTTTACTCAGCAGATCCCATCCCTCGTCGCCATTTTGTAGCAGCAAGCACCCCAATATCCCCAGGGTGACTGCCAATATAGGTTCTTAGATCTGCTTTTCAAAGGAAAGCAACTCAAAATCAGTTAACAAGCTTAATTTAATCAAACAAACACACATTACCTAGTTCAGGGGAAAAAGGTCAGCACCCCAAACTTCAGAGTTACAGAACTTATAGATCAAACAGACAGGCTTCCAAACTGTCCAACCATTATATCAATACCAAATCACAGTTACCAGAGAGGGAAGCATCAACATCTGGGTTTTCAAAGCCGGGGGGCTCTCAACAACGGCTTCCCAGAGTCTCATCTGGTCAAACCACACAACACTTCTCAAAGCGAGCCCCAGTATTTATATTTTTAATATGTTTCTTTTTCTTTTTTTCTGTGTGTTTAAGTTTCAGTATTTCAGTTTAAAATAAATTATTTTTAAATGAATAACTCTTCTTGAGACAAATTTAAAGAAATTTTATTTAATGTGACAGAGAATGTCAAATAACATCTAGTTTGACCCATGTTCATTCATTCATTTATTTGTTTATTTATTTGTTTGATGATTTTTGGAGGGGGGAATGCAGGGCGATTGGGGTTGAGTGACTTGCACAAGGTCACACGACTGGTAAGTGTTAAGTGTCTGAGTCTGAATTTGAACTCAGGTCCTCCTATGCCACCTAGCAGCCCCTTGACCTATATTTAAAAAAGAATACCATCTAAAATAGATTCAACAGGGGATCAGATATGTTTAATTTTGTTTTGTTTTTTGAGTTTCATGTCGAGTTTACTGAAGGAGCTATAAGGAACAATGCATTGGGGCCTAAATTTTAAATCAGGAAATAGAGAAACAGGGCCAAGATTGTAGAGAAAGGGCAGCACTCATCTGAGTTCTCCCCAGAACTCTTTTGGATGCCTTTAAATAATGTCATGAAACAATTCTTGCAGCAGCAGATCCCATTAAAGGAGTGGGTGAAATAATTTTCCAACTGAAGACAACTTAGAAGGTTAGCAGGAAAAGGATGTCCCACATTGATGAGAGTGGAGCACAATATAGCACAGAGCATGCCAAAAAAGACCCAGAACAAACAAACTAGTAGTAGGCCTTGGCAGCCACTGAATCAGTGCCAAAAATGGCTGTTTCTGGAATTCTCAGCCCATGAATGGTAAGGAGGTTGAACAAGTGGTCTAAAGGATATTATAATAATCTCCTTGCTAGCAAGGACTCTCTCGCTTTGCCTGTACTCAGATCTGGGTCACAGTCCTGGGTGGCAGTCCCAGGGCAAGGAGGAGCACTAGCACACCAGAGCTTGCAGCAACAGTGGAGAGGGGACCCTCATCACAATTCCAGGGCAGAACAGTGTGTTTGTGGTCACTCATTGACAAAAGCACAGTCCATGAGAGAAGTGAACACACCTCTCCTTTGCCCATACTACCACAGAAGAATTGAAAACGTACAGATCTCTAGAAGTATCTCAGAAAATAGCTGCACAAGAACCCTGATGCTAGGGACAATGCCCCCTCCACTTTAGAAGCAGAACTCTACTTTAACAAAGATTTAAAAGTCAGGAA
Organism: Gymnobelideus leadbeateri; assembly: GCA_011680675.1. NCBI lineage: Eukaryota > Metazoa > Chordata > Mammalia > Diprotodontia > Petauridae > Gymnobelideus > Gymnobelideus leadbeateri. Next base: position 188,712 of record WOXC01009006.1, read on the forward strand.
ATGGGTTGGAAAAATGAGCAAACAACAGAAAAAGAAATCTGATCATAGAAAGTTATTATAGAGACAAGGAACATCAAAACATACACTCAGGAGAAGATAAAAAAGTCAAAGTTTCCAACCACCCAAACCGTTAAGAAAAATATGAGTTGGTTTCAAGTCCTTGAAGAACTCAAAAAGGATTTTGAAAATCAAGTAAGAGAGGTAGAAGAAGAATCAGGAAGATACATGGGAGTGATGCAGTAAAATCATGAAAAAAAATTCAACACCTTGGTAAAAGAGACACACAAAAACACTGAAGAAGAAAAAAAAACCTTAAAAATGGAGCAGAATGCCTTAAAAAAAACGGAACTGACTAAATGGAAAATGAGGTGGTAAAGCTCATTGAAGAAAATAATTTCTTAAGAATTAGATATGAGCAAGTGGAAGCTAATGACTTTATGAGAGATCAAGAAACAATAAAACAAAATTAAAATAATGAAAAAAAATAAAAGAAAATATGAAATGTTTTATTAGAAAAGCAACTGACCTGGAAAATAGATCCAAGAGAGATAATTTAAAAATTATTGGACTTCCTCAGAACCATGATTTAAAAAAAAAAAGAGTCTAGATACCAATTTTCAAGAAATTATCAAGTGAAAATACCCTGATATCCTAGAGTCAGAAGAACAAATAGAAATTGAAAGAACCAACCAATCATCCCCTGAAAGAGATCCCAAAATTAAAACTGCCAGGAATATTATAGTCAAATTTCAGAGTTTCCAGGTCAGGAGAAAATATTGCCAGCAACTAGAAAGAAGCAATTTCAGTATAATGGAGCCACCATTAGGATAACACAAAATTTAGTAGTTTCTACATTAAAGGATTGAAGGGCTTGGAATATGATATTGCTTGGAGGGCAAAAGAGAGAAGGGTAAAACCAAGAATCCCCTTCCCAGAAAAAAACTGAATATTAGCCTTCGGGGGGAAAAATGCATATTCAGTGACTTTCAAGCATCTTTGATGAAAAGACCAGAGCAGAATAGAAATTTTGATTTTTAAGTACAAGACTCAACAGAAGCATAAAAAGATAATCAGGAAAGGGAATATTAAGGTGTTTAATTAGGTTAACTGTTTACATTCTTATATGGGAAAATGATATTTGTAATGAATAAGAACTTTCTCATTATTAAGGCAGTTAAAAGGTGTATATATGGACAGATAGTAGAGGCATGAGTAGAATATGAAGGTATGACATCAAAAAAATAAAATAAAGTTAAGTGGTGAGAGAGGAATGTATTAGGAAAAAGAAAAGGGACAGTTAGAATGGAGTAAATTATCTCACATAAAAGCGGCAAGAAAAATATTTTACAGTGGAGGGGAAGAGGGGTAAGGAGAGTGGAGGATGAGTGAGTAAATCTTAGTCTCATCAGAATTGTGTCAAAGAAAGGGTAACATACACCCTCATTTGTTTATAGATTGTATGTTACCCTACAGGGAAAAGTATAAAAGAAGAGAGGTGGAGTTATAGAAGAGAGGGAAGAGTTGGGGAGGGAATAGTCAGAAGTAGAATACTTTGGAGGAGGTCCAGGAGGACAGAGAACAGAGAAGGAGAGAGAGAACAGAATAAACTGGCTAGTGATAGGATGGAGGGAAATAAATATGAAAAAAATGGAAGCAAGTTTTTCTAATAAAGGCCTCATCTCTCAAACATATAGAGAACTGAGTCAAATTTACAAAAGTAAGATCCATTCCCCAATTGACAAATGGCCTAAATGTATGAACAGTTTACAGATAAAGTAATCAAAGATATCTATAGCTATATGAAAAAAAATGCTCCAATTCTCTACTGGTTGGCAAAACACAAATTAAAACAATTCTGAGGTACTACATCACATCTGTTATACTTAAAGGACAGAAAAGGAAAATAAAAAATGTTGGAGGGAATGTAGGAAAAATGAGGCATCAGTGTTTTTGGAGTTGGGAACCGATTCAACCAATCTGTAGATTAATTTGCAATTATGCCCAAAGGACAATAAATGCATGCATATCCTTTGATATCACTACTAGATCTGTATTCCAAAAGAGATAAAAAAAAAAAATTGAAAAGGACTGCTATGTACAAAAATATCTACAGCAACTCTTTTAGTGGTGGCAAAGAATTAGAAGTTGAGGGGATGTCCGTCAATTGGGAAATGTTTAAACAAGTTATGGTACTTGCTTATGATGGAATACTGTGGTACCACAAAAAATGATGAGTAGGTTGCATTCAGAAAAAAAATGGAAAGACTTAAATGAGCTAATTAAAACTGAAACATACTGTGTACAAAGTATCAGTAACATTATAAGATGATGTAAGTACAAGCAAGGTGGGATTTTTTTTTTCTTTTTGGAGTTCAGTTTCTCAGGCTCAGGAAAAATTGTGAACATCTGAAGGACTGATCTTCTCTGAAGCCTGATAATTCACACTGTGCTGAATCATGTAGGTTTTGTGCCTACTTGAGCCAATAAGGGGCCAAGTCTTTGTTATCTATTCTGGTAGGTTAGCATTTTGCTTTGGGGGTTTGTTCATGAAAAGGATCTTTTGATTTTCCTGGTGAGACTTTGAGTAGCCATATGTTCAGAGCTCTCTGAGTGCTGAGATGTCTGTGTTCCCTCAATCCAGTGATGTATGTAAAATGTATAGCAATATTGCTTTACTCAGACAGTTGGAGTCCAGTCTGTTGGTCTTTGTGTAATGACTCTACTTATATTTCTCTGTTTGTATTTATTCCATGTACAGGGTGATGACCTTTCCCCTGAACTAGTGAATGTAATTAGAAGTAGGATTGTTAACCCCTTTTGGAGTAGTCTTTCTTTTAAAAGCATCTCAAAGACCCTGTGCTAGCAGGCCATCCTAGACATGTTAGGGTGCTTGCTGTTACAGATGATCAGCCGTGAATAACTTATTCTCAGAAATACAATTATCCAAGACAACTCTGGAGATGAAAAATGCTATCCACCCCTAGAGAAAAAAACAAACAAACAAAACAACTGATAATATCTAAATACAGATTGAGGCATACTTTTTAAACTTTATTTTTCTTGAAGTTATTTTTTTATTGTTGCTGTTTGTTTTCTTTCACAATATCACTAATATGGAAATATTTTGCATGAGTACACATACAAACCTATATCAAATTGTTTGCCTTCTAAATGAGGAAGAGAATTTGGAATTCAAAGGGTTTTGTTTTTTGTTTGTTTTTTGGAGGGCAATTGGGCTTAAGTGACTGGCCCAAGGCTACATGGCTAGGTTTTGTCTTAAGTGTCTGAGGCCAGATTTGAACTCAGGTCCTCCTGACCCCAGGGCCAGTGCTCTATTCACTGAGCAATCTAATCACCCCTCAAAGTTTAAAAAATGTTAAAAATAATTTTACATGTAACTGGATAAAATAAAATACTTAATAACATTTTATAAAATAAAAGAAAATTGGATTAGGAAAAAAATCAGGAAATACTTGAGTTTAAATCCAGATGTTGATATTTTTCTAACACCTAAGATTGTGCTGGCACCATCTCAGACTTATTATTGAGATTTGATGGTTAAAATTTCAATGTGAATAATTATATATTGTAAATTAGTAATTGCTGAAAGAAAGGAAGAAAGAAAGGAAGGAAGGAAGGAAGGAAGAAAGAAAGAAAGAAAGAAAGAAAGAAAGAAAGAAAGAAAGAAAGAAAAAAGGAAGAAAGAAAAGAAAGAAAGGAAGGAAGGAAGAAAGAAAGAAAGAAAGAAAGACAGACAGACAGACAGACAGAAAGAAAGAAAGAAAGAAAGAAAGAAAGAAAGAAAGAAAGAAAGAAAGAAAGAAGAAAGAAATTAGGGCTTGATTTATTGATTCTTTGATTATCCAGACTTAAGAAGTATTGGAGGGGCAGCTAGGTGGCATAGTGAGTAAAGCTGAGTCAGGAAGACCTGAGTTTGGATCAGGTCTCAGACACTTAACACACAAACACACACACACACACACACACACACACACACACACACACACACACACACACAACTAGCCGTGTAACCTTGGGCAAGTTACTTAACCCAAATTGCCCTCCAAAAAGGAAAAAAAAAAGTATTGGAGAACATAATAATAAAGTGGAGGGTAATTTTTTTTTTTTTCTGGAGAGTAGTTAAACATTTACCAGCACAAGGTTGCTAATGTCCCACACCTCACATAAATTTCTGTTCCTTTGAAGAAAGTGACCATGTTTCTTGTTGTTTTTAATTGGATTTCTAGAACTTAGCATGTTATCTAGCATACAGCAAGCACTTAATAAGTGTTTCTTGATTTGACTAGCTAGCTGTATGATTCATCTATAAGGTAGGAATAAAAATATTTCTACCACATTATTCATAGTGAAACAGTTAAAGAAATGTTTTGTGAAAGCTAAGGAGCTATAGCGATCTAAGAAAGTTTGGATTCAGTCAAATGATTGCACTTCAGGACCTAAAGGGCCATATATGACCTTAAGGCCACAGGTTACCTACCTGTGCTCTAGCATATTGGCTCTACCACCACACCAACTTTGTTATCTTAAAAGAAAGTATATTTGTATATGTATATTTGTATGTGGGAGGAGAGAAATTTTATGTAACCCCAGCACTAAAGTTAAATGAGTTAATTTGTTTATAAACCAAAGAAGAGAATCACCATCAGGGCTTTTCCTTAGGTTATTGCTATTTAAAGGGTACACTTATTCCCCATAAGGGCTTGAAGACTGACATATGGAGCTGAATAATTTTCATTAGGATAGTAGTTTTCGTTGTCATATTGTTCACTGATCCAGTCCAAATCCAAAGGTATTTTGGCATTCCTCTTTGGTACCTGTCTCTTTCTCCTAAATCTCATATTTGTGTGGATGAATATCTTTAGGGGATTAACTTCCCAAATTGCCATTGCAGGGGCACTCATGGATAGATTGTCTTTTGTGTTGCTGCTTTCTCTTCCACCTCCCTCCTTTCACATGCCTTAGGTATACCCTACCTGCTTCAGATAAAATTAAGTTATATTGGAGGATTCTGGGAAGATGGTGGAATAGGTCAGAAAATTCCCACCTATAAAGTTTTTCCCACACAAAAGAGATGTGCACCTCACAGCTAATATTGAGCAAGAAAAATATATAAGAATAGGAGCAGAACAGAGGTCTTCCTGGGAGATTCAGAGATATGAAAAAAAAAATCCTAGGATGAGATTTATTCCCTGTGAAGAGTAAACACCTCCAGGCTATTCCTAGGTCTGCTTAAACCACAACCAACAAGCTCTGAGGTTAGTGGGGTTGGAAGGCTGCTTCTGCCCCAACCACAGGAACTTTTACCCCTGGTACAGTGTGGGGTTTCAGGCATTTGAAGATCAAAGTAATCTCTGCTGATAAGGAACAACAGACCCAGCAGTGTTGTGGAGACTCAGCTGTATAGGGTGAGGAAGAACTAGCACATGCCCAGTGAGGGCAGAAGGAGTGAGGTGTGGACACAGCTGGCTGTGGGCACTTATAGGAGCCTGGAAATCTTGGTTCCAGTTCCAAATAAGAGGGGATAACTGAAGAAGAATCTGAGACTAGAGGCAAATCCCAGGACTAGAGGTGATTATAAAAAATGGAAATATTATATATAACTAAACAAACAAATACATAAACAAACAAATGAACAAATGAATGAATTAGTGAATGAATGAATAAACAAATAAATAAATAACGCATGGACAAAGGAGGGGGAAAAAACAATCATAGAGAGTTACTATGGGAATAGAGGAAACTGAGGTCTGTCTTCAGAGAAGAATACAGAAACAAAGAAACACTCTTCTACCTCAGACAATAACATCAAATAGTCTCTTGCTCAAAAAGAATTCATAGAATAAATTTTAAAAGACTTTAAGAAACAAAATGAGAGAGATTGAGGGAAAAGTACTAAAAAAAAGTAAGAACAATACAAGAGAAGCAAGAAGACTATGAAAGGAAAGTCAGTCAATTAGAAAAGTAGATCCAAAGGCTTCAGGAAGAAAATAACTCCTTGAAAATAAGAATTGGGGAAGTAGAAGTCAGCAAAGTTAGATAAAGAAATAATAAAACAAAATACAAAGAATGAAAAAAATAGAAAAGAATGTGAAACATCTCATAAGACAAGCAATTGTTTTGGAGAATAGAAAATATTGAAATTTTAGAATAGAATAGAAAATACAAAAGTAAAAAATAAGCATAGAATAGAAATAGAATATAAAATATAAAAATATTAAAAATACCTTAAAGCTATGATCAGAAAAAAGAATCATGGTGTAATAATGAAAGAAATAATTTAAAAAATTATCCAAAAGCATTAGAACATATGGGGAAAGTGGAAATAGGAAAAAATCCATCAATCAGCACCTGAAAGAAGTTCTATGAGGAAAACCCATAGGAATGTTAAAGTCAAATTTCAAAACACCCAACTCAAAGAACAAAAGAAAAAGATGAGCAATAAGAAAAAAAAAATTATACATGGTGGTGTCATGTATAAGACCTAGCCACAGTGACACTAAAATACTGCAGGTCTTGAATGAAAGCAAAAGAAGTAAACAGATAGTTTACCTTTTATGTAAATAAATGCAAAACATACGTCTAAGATAGTTATTAGTAACTAGGTAGTTTATACGAAATATTGATCCTGTCCTGAATATATGACTTTAAAAAGTAAAACTGTTTAAGAACATATATAAGAGTAATTATTTTTGTTTTTATAAATGAGGTATGAGTAGGAACCAACACAGAGGAAATAGTTGGGGAAACAGAGCTATTAGTTCTAGAAAGCTACTTTCATTGGGAATGGGTTCAAGAGGGAGCAATACATATACATATGAACATATGTATAAGTATACATTTACATAAATTCATATGTAATGTATGGATTTGTATACGTGTATGCATGTGTGTGTGCATGTATATATATATATATATACACATACATATCTAGAAGAGCATAAAAGTCTTCTAAATTCAGAAAGAAATAAAATGCTAAGGAGATAGGAAGGTGAGAGAGGAAAAGGGAGGGATCTCTAGAGGGGGAGGTAAAGGAACAAGTTAAAATGGGTAGTATAGAAGAAAGTTTAGATTATTGTGAATGAGAGGACAAGGGGGTATCCTTGGGAGGATAAGGGAGGGGTTTTTAGAGGGTAGGGTGAGGGAATAGATTAAAGTGGTGTGGGCTGGAGCGCTGTGGAAGTGCTGTTTCTACTCTGCCATATTGGCTCTGCCCCCATCAAGGGAATAGATTAAAAGGGGGTATAGAAGGGTATTTATATTTAAGGGAAGGGGAAAATAAGGGAGGGATCCTTGGATGGGGCTAGGTTAAGTAATAGGAGGGCAAGGTAAAGGTTGGAAGTAAATAGAGGAATTAAGAGGTATAAGACATAAGAGATATACACAAACATGAAAACAAAGATCAGAAGTAGAATTCCCAAGGGAAAGTATATGTCTATGCATGTATGTATGTATGTATATTTATATATGTATTTTTGTGTGTATAAATCCATATATATATACATACGTACATACATATACATATATATGTATATGTATATGTATATATGTATGTATATTCACACTTAATTGTAACCTTCCGGAAGTGGGGAGAAAGGGGGAATAAAGAACAAAGTAAAAATGCACAGCTAGAAAACTAGCAAGGAAGTAAAGACAGACAGCCCTCAACATAATGCATAGTACTTATTAAATAGGCATTCTGGAAAATGAAATTTATTGCTGTATATTTTGAATCCTCTCACATTCTGCTGTGCACATGGCAAACATTTTTCTTTTTTCTTTTGTATTTAATTTTCAATATTTAAATTTACAACATTTCCTTTTCTAATTATGTATTTTAGATTCAGTAAACAAAAAAAAAAGCAAAATAAAATTGTGATAGCCTTTCTTTTAAAAACAGTAGTTTTTTGGTATGGTAAAATGCTGTAACCCAAATTTGATAAACTTTATGAATACCTAGCTATCAGAAAGGAAGCAAAACTTTAGAAGATATGATTGTGGAGTCAATTTGTTTCAAGTAATGGGACAAAATTGAGAATTTGGAAATGTTTCTCAAGAAAATAATACAGAAGCTTTTTAAACATAATAGTTGAAGTTTGAAAAACATGCTATAATTGCCTAAGAACTTTAAATACATTATTTTTTGAATACTCATACTAGAGCTTTAATAGGCTGATATTATTCTTATTTAATAAATGGGGAGATTGAGGCATAGGTGGTTTTAGTTATTTTCTCAAAATCATACAATTATAAAGTAGAGAATCAAGATTTAAATACAAATATCCAGACTCAAATCTTGTCTTCTTTCTACTGAGTTACAACTATCTACTAAATCATAGTTTAGAGAAGATAAGGATGTGTGTACTACCTATGTACTAAAATCACCAAACTACCTTGAGACAATTCTATTGGCAATGTCTTTTGTCAGTCAAAATTTTAGATTCAGTTGGCTTACTGATGATTTATATGATTTTATGCCTTTAATGTTATATTGGAAATAAATTAGAAAGACAGAATTTAAGGAACATGAATTCTTTTTTAAATATAACATCTACTAAAGAAAGTGAGAGGCAGCTACATGGAGCAGTGTACAGCATGCAAAGTCCAGAGTCAGGGAGACTCATCTTCCTTAGTTAAATTCTAGCCTCACATACTTCCTAACTATGTGACCCTGGGTAAGTTACTTAACCCTGTTTGCCTCAGTTTCCTCATCTGTAAAATGATTTGGAAAAGGACAACTCTAAGATATTTGTTAAGAAACCTCCAAATGATATCATGACATGTCAGATATGATTGAAAAATAATTAATAACAACAAAAATAAAGTGAGAAAATCCTCTAAGATTTAAAATGAGTAGTTTCTAATCTAACATGTAGATTGGAGAAGAATTTTTTCTTTAGCAATGTTTAATAAAGTGATGCAACTCATTCATTATTTTCATTTAAATCCATGATATCCTGACATACATATGTTTGCATAAATTTGCCTGCTGTGTTCTATAACATCTAACTCAGTGTAATAAATTTTGCAGCTTCTTGCAGTTATACTAAATTCCAATGTTCAGTGCATTTGGATGATTAATAGGAGTGTGGAAACACTAGAATGAGCTCACCTACTTTAAAGTATTAAAAAGATTGCTCTGGACTTAGATGCAGACTGCACGTTCAGAAAGCTCTGCTTTTTCTCTCACTTTTGCACCAGCAGTGGTCACAAGATAGAAGACAGATTCAGCAAAGCTATTTTCTAGATCAAAGGGCCATTCGGAAAAAAAAAAAATCCAAGGAAAGAGAAATAATATAAATTGACATTCCAGTGGGATAGTGAGATAAACTGTAATTATTTATTTCTTTGTTGAGTGAGAGGGTACTGGGTCACAGTAATGCTTAAATTAGGCATTTAAATGAGTAAAATGAGTAAAAAGTATATGGGCACCAAAGTAAGATTGCATATACTATGAAGCAGTCAGGCTAATGGAGATGCAGATTATTTTTAATAGAGGGGACATGTTCAATTCAGAATCATAAAATTAGAGCAATTTGAAAGCAAACCAGAGGTTCTTTAGTTTAACCCATACCCTTCCCAATATCCTTGAGAGATTCTTATCCAGGCTTTACTTGAGGGCTTTTAGTGATGGTCAGCAACTAGGGTATAGAGTATTTAGGAAAGACCAATACCTCTGGTGTGAGAGCTGCTGAGTCCTTTTCAGAGCTGCTTTCCATCTTTGATGTCACTTGATTCATCCAACTCCTGTTTGTGACTCCAAAAAACTGTAGGATGTGCAGTGGCTACACTCCAGCAAACTGTTTCAGTGCATGGGCTAAACTGGGTGACCAAAGGGTCTCAAAACCATTGTTGAGTTAAGGGGGTATCTACCCCAAGCACGTGAAGATGGGTGGATGAATAAGAACAATTACTTTCAATGGCAACATGACAGCTGAAGCAGGTGTTGTGGGACACTTAAAGCTTGGTTAGCTATTGAAGACACTGAGGTTATCTACTGTATCCTGAGCCATTACCAGTCATCTTGAATTATTTTGCCATTTGACTTCAATGATTCCTTAAGATAGAGTGAGGTCAATGGCTTTGAGCAACTCTGCCTCACTCAAATCCAGTTTATGCTGGAGACAAAAGCTATCACCCATATCATTTTATGATTTTTACCTACCTCAAAATCTTGTGGCAGCAAGTCAGTGATGAAACAGCAGGTGAGGATACACTGGAAGCTGTAATCATAATGCTGCCCACAGATGGCCCAGGCCATAGGGTCATCTAACTGAACTGAAGAAGTAGTGGATTCAGCCTTTTGTAAGGATTGTTCTGCTCATCTCCTGGCATGAGAAAGGGGCTAGAAAGGGTACCCTATAAATTGTCTACTTTACCCACCCCTGGCCTGCTTGACATGGCAGGTAGGGATGCTACCTTGCAGTATAAACATGCAAAAAATAAAAAAAAAACTTCTGCAAACATGATTTCACTCACCTTTTATACAGAGCATGTGTGCATGCCTATGGACAATATGAAATCCAGTAAACCCGCAAGATGAAGAGATCTTGTGGCAACAAAACTCAATGGCATCCTTGAGGAAAACAAGACTAGCAAAAGAAAGGCAGCTTACTGAAGGCAGAGTGAAACACATTGTTATTTATTTTTTCCTGGAATGGCTGCAATGATAGGTAGTGACGTGACACAAGAGCAGGTAAATAAGGGTATAGAAGGGCATTTAGATTTATGGGAATGGTAGGATAGAGGAGGGAACCTTGGAGATGGGTAGGCAAGGAAACAGAGGTCAAGGTAGTGGGTAGAAGTAAAATAGAGGAGGCAGGAAGGATAAGAAATAAAAGATATGCACAAATATAAAAAAAAGGATTAGGAGTAGAATATGTTTGGGAAAGGATATGCCCATACATATGTGTATGTGTATGTATATATCTATGGCTATAGAGAAACATATCTAAAATTTATTATAGTCTTCTGGGGGACAGGGGGAGGGGAAAAAGAAGAAATTAAAAAAAAGTACATGGCTGAGAATGAAAGAAAAATCACAAAGAAGTAAAGAAAAGATGAACAATTCCTAATACAATGTGTATCATTCAACATACAGGCTTCCTTGAAATGAAAATTTATTGTTATATATTTTGAATCCTCTCTTATGTTATGCTATGCACAATACATGCTTTGTTTCTTTCTTTGTATTTGAGTTCCAATATTTAAGGTTATGATATATTTTTGCTACTTTATTCTGGATTGGTGTCCTGGTGTTTGAGTCTAAAATTAAATATAAAAATAAAAGGCAAAAAATAAAATAACACATCAACTTTTCAGCTTTATCTCCCATGTATTCTTTAAAAAATTCATCCTGTTGATTTGTTGCTGAATATTTTTTTTTTACTTTTTAATTATATGTCCCTACTCTTGAAATTTCTCCTGTATTTATAATCTTTTTTTCCCTCCATATTACTTTTTGATGACTCCTTATCTTCTTTCCCACTGCTTTGTGTAGGTATTCTTCAAAGTTCTGTCTGTTGTTTTCTTTTTCATCCCTCTCAGTCTTCTCAACTCTGACAATTTCAGTGGATCAACTATAAGTATATCTGAGATTATAATCTTTCTCCCATTTCCTCCAATGATACTACATTTGACAATATTTATGTGCTTGTGAGTTTGGTGTTACCTGTGATTCTTCATTCTTCATCTTTCATATTGCATCTATCATCAAGTCTCAATAATCTTACCTCTTTAAAGTATCAGTCATCCATTTGTCTAATTTTATCCATCTTGGTATATTGAAATAGCTTTCTAACAAGTGCTCCTTTCTTCAGGGGTTTCAAATACGTTGTCTTCTGTAGTATTGCTCTACCATTTCTCTTTATTAAAAAATTATGCCACAGAACCCACAAAATGACAGAGAGAAGCTAACCTCTCACTGAGGACAGCCTGGCAGGCTGGCAGGAAGGGGCCAGTACAGTGCTCCGGGAGCTGAACCCACCCCCACATGAGTGGAGGGTTTTAGCCTCAGGTTGGGCCTGACTAGCCACAGGCTAGAGGGACTTAAGGTCCCCAGCAGCTGTGGTGGTTTCCAGAATTATCGACACATAGATTCTAAGGACAAAGTAAGAGGTCAGTGCAGTGTGGACTTTGGGATTCAGTAGTTCAGGAGTTTGGTTGGGCTTTGCCCCTGGGGCAAGAAGTGACTGAGAAGCCACATCTGTGAAGCCCCAGCCACATGACAACTTCAGCTCCTGCCCTGAAGATTGTGGGGGGACCAAGGAACCAGTTTAAGGGTGTAATGGAATTGTAATGGAAATGCAAATTTAAAGATCTTCCCTGCCCTTATGCCCTTTGATAGGCTTAAGAGACTCTGAGAAACTTCCTTGATTTGAAAATATACGCTGCCCCCTAATAGGCTGAATGTTGTCACAAGGAACCTGTGGCAGGAGGCTTGGTTTTCAGGAATTCCCACACCTTGATGTTGTGTGATTGGGCAGTGGGACAAGAGGGTGGTTACATTCTCTGACCCAGGAGAAGGTTATATAATCCCTGATGTGAAGCTTTGCTTTGGGACTCACTTTGAGAAGTGTTGTGTGATTTGACCAGATGAGACTCTGGGCAGCCTTTGAGAGCCCCCGGGCTTTGAAAACCCAGATGATGATGCTACCCTCTCTGGTAACTGTAATTTGGTATGGATGTAATAGTTGTACAGTTTGGAAGCCTGTCTCCTTTATCTATTTCTCTGTATTGTAAATTCTCTCTGTATACTCTGAAGTTCAGGGTGCTGAACTTTTTTCCCCTGAACTAGGTAAATGATATCTGTTTGATTGATTAAAGTAAGCTTGTCAACACATTTTGAGTTGCTTTCCTTTAGAAAAAAAGGTATAAGAACCTGTGTTGGCAACCACTCTGGGTATGCTGGAGGGTTTGCTGCTACAGAGTGGTAATCAGTTTTGCTTTAACCTGCTTGGATCTGGATTGCAGTCTAGGGTGGAGGTCCTGGTGAGTGTGAACAGCTTGCCAGAGCATGTGGAAGCTTCAGAGAGGGTACCCAACTAATACCTTTGGCAGCTGAGAAAAATGCAGTGATCAGGACAAAGTTCCCCTGTGTGGTAGTGGAGTACTACTGTGGCAAAAAGCCCAAAAGTCAAGTAATTGAGTGGCAAAATGAGCAAACTAGAGAAGCTAAGCAAGAAGAGCAACACAACTTTATAGTTCTATTTTGGGTGCAAAAAGGATCAAAGCATGGAACAGGAGGAAAACAGTGAATTCAGAACTCCTGCATCAAAAGATTTGAAGAAAAATATGAACTGGTAACAGGCCATAGAGGAGCTTAAAAAGGATTTTGAAAACCAAATAAGAGAAGTAGAAGAAAAATCAGGAAGAGAAATGAGAATGATGCAAGAAAATCATGAAATGAGAGTCAACAAACTGACTAAAGAAAATAACACCTTAAGAAATAGACTAGGGGCAGCTAGGTGGCGCAGTGAATAGAGCGCCGGCCCTGGAATCAGAAGGACCTGAGTTCGGAGCCAGCCTCCGACACTTAATCCACATAAACAGAAAAACCTAGCCGTGTAACCTTGGGCAAGTTACTTAACCCCAATTGCCCTAAAAGGGGCGGCTAGGTGGCGCAGTGAGTAAGAGTGCCGGCCTCGGAGTTGGGATGACCCGAGATCAGATCCGGCCTTAGAAAATGAGCACCCACACATAAATAATGACTAGCCGTGTAACCTTGAGCAAGTTACGTAACCCCAATTGCTTTCAAAAAAAAAAAAAAAAAAGAAAAGAAATAGACTAACTCAAATGGCAAAAAAGATTCAAAAAGGCAATGAGGAGAAGAATGCTTAACAAGCTGAATTTGCCAGATGGAAAAAGAATCTCAAGCTCACTGAAGTGAATCATTCCTTTAGAATTAGATAGGAGGAAATGGAAGTTAGTGATTTTATGAGAAATCAAAATACTATTCAACAGATCCAAACAAATTAAAAAATTAAAGACAATGTGAAATATCTCACTGGGAAAACCACTGACCTGGAAAATAGATCCAGGGGAGATAATTTAAAAATTATTGGACTACCTGAAAACCATGATCAAAAAAAGAACCTAGAAATCATCCTTCAAGAAATTCTCCAGGAAAATTGCCCTGATATTTTTGAACCCGAGAGCAAAATGGAGGTTAAAAGAATCTACTGATCACCTCCTGAAAAGATCCCAAAAACAAAAGTCCTAGGGATATTATAGCCAGGTTCTGGAATTCACAGATCAAGGAGAAACTATTACAAACAGCCAGGAGGGAACAATTTGAATATTGTGGAAACACAATTAGGATAACACAGGATCTGGCAGCTTCCACACTGAGGGATCTAAGTGCTTGGAATATGATATTCTGGAGGTTAAACGAGCTGGGATTAAAACCAAGAATCACCTATCCAGCAAAACTGAGTATCATGTTTCAGGGGAAAATATGGTCATTCAGTGGAATAGAGGACTTTCAAGCATTCTTGATGAAAAAACCAGAGTTGAATAAAAATTTTATCATTCAGATACAAGAAGCAAGAGAAGCATGAGAAGGTAAACAGGGAAAAGAAATCAAAAGGGACTTATCAAAATTGAACTATTTACATCCTTATAAGGAAAATTGATAATTATAAGTGATCAAACATTCCTCTATATGAGAATGGTTGAAGGGAATAAAAACGTACATATATATGTGTATATATATATATGTATATATATATATATATATATATATGTATATATATATATATATATATATGTGACATACATACGTATATGTCTATATAGAAGGGTATATGGGTGCATGAAACCATATGTGGATGTGTGTGTTGTGAACAGGTATACATGAATAGAGGGCACAGGACCAATTGATTAGGAAGGGATGATACTTGAAAGGTGATATTAAGGGGTGAGAGAGTAATATAATGAGAGGATATAGGGAAAGACCAAATGGGGTAAACTATCTCATATGGAAGAGGCATGGGAAAATGGTTACAATGGAGGGGAAGAACAGGAAGGCAAAAGGGTATGGGTCAACCTTATTCTCATTGAATTTGTCTTAGGGAGAGAATGACATACACATGAAATAGGGTATCTCACCCTACAGGAGAGTAGGGGGGAAGACGATGAGAGGGGGGATGATGGAAGGGAGGTGAGGCTGGGGGGTAGGGAAGTTGCAAGCACCCACTTTTGAAAAGGGCCAGGATCAAGGTAGAGAATAGGACATGTGGGAGGTGGGATAGAAGGGAGGCAAATCTAGTTTAGTCTTTTACCATATTTTCCACTATGGAAATGTTTTGCATAGCTACACATGTATAACCTATACTGAATTGCTTATCTTCCCAGTAAGGGTGGGTGACAAGGCAGGAAGTGAATGAATCTTGAATTCAAAGTTTTAAAATCAAATGTTTAAAACATATATATGTGTGTGTGTGTGTGTGTGTGTGTGTGTGTGTGTGTGTATTTGCATACCACATATGTATGTTCTATTATTAATATTATTTTACATGTAAATGGGATATAAAACACATTGGCACTTGGGCATAGAGGTTCACCATGCTCTACTGGAAAGTTGGAGGGTGTATGGGAGAGAGCATATTGGAGGAGGCGATATCCAGTGGTATTGCTATTTTGGGGTCTTGGGTAGGGGAAAAATGGGCAGAAAATTTGTAACTCAAAATGATGTAGACTAGAAGTTAATAAAGAGTATGATTAAGAAAATAAAATAAAATAAATATGTCACAATTCAGATAAAACAATTAAATAGGGTGCTGGGGCTAGAATCAGGAAGTTCCAAGTTCAAATCCAATAGCAGACCTTTAATATCTGTGTAACACTTAGCAAGTCACATAACTTTGTTTGCCTCATATCTTCATTTGTAAAAATGATCTAGAAAAGAAAACGTCAAGCCACTCTATTATATTTATGAAGAAAAACCTAAATGGGGTCACAAAAGTTGGACAAACCTAAAAACTACTTAATACCACCACCATGAATAGCAAGAACAAAATGTGCCAAGAATTTTTGCTAACAACTAGGACACAAATAATAAAAAGAAAGAAAAAAGTGCCTGCCTTTCAGAAGTTTACTACTTGATAGGGTAAAAAAAACACACAAAAGGAAAACTGAATAGGAAAAATTGTGAGGGAATTTGTGCTGGAACGTCACTTTCCATGCATTAGAAACCAAGCAGAACCATTGATATAAAATGTAGAATAATAACTGTTTGTAGAATTTAATTATAGGCTGTCATTTCAGTTGTCTGATACTTCATAACCCTATTTAGGGTTTTCTTATCAAAGATCCCAGAATTGTTTGCCATTTCCCTTTAGGGCTCATTTTATAGATGAGGAAACTGAGGCAAAAGGGGTTAAGTGACTTGTTCACAGTAAAAAAGATTTCTGAGGACAAATTTAAACTCAGATCTTTCTTACAGAAGGTTGGGCACTCTATCCCCTTGTATTAACAATGCAATATTCACTATGCCTATGGCAATTATAAATAGGCTTATGTGGTTATTAATCACAAAATATATCAGTCTCTCTATATGGGGGATAAAGCCAGAGAATTTATTAAAATACCAAATAACCGAGTCCCAAAACCAGAAAGTCAAAGCCATCAGGGTAGTTATGAAATTGGCACCAGTAGTTAACATAGTAAACAACCACATTCTTAAGCCTTCAAAACAGAACAGGCTACTTCAGGCAAAGGTCCTTCTCTCCCGACTCTCAGCAACTGCTCAGCATCCAGGAATCCCCAACAGTCCCCAACGGAACTCTAGCTTTTTTTTTTTCCTCTTACTCTTGCCCCGCCCCTTCCTGCTATGTCAGCAAGTCCAATGGGACATGGAAGATCTTTAAATCCCATAACCCTTACACCCCTGCACCACATAGCTGTTTTTAATTAAGTTAATCTATCTGTATTCCAATTTGTTCAGAAATACATTCTGATCCACAAGATAAATAGACTTACTCAAAACATCTTAGTTATAAAAATAAAACAAAATAAAAACTTTTTAAGCTTCTGTAGCCTCTCAAACATGGAGAAAGATCAAATGGGATCCTAGACTTTGATAAGCAAAAGATTTGAATTTCATGATATTGAAAAAAATATATATTTTGTTAGTCAGCATTTCTTAATTTGTTTTTAGCATAATTAAATCATGTTTTTATTTCAAAGAATTATACAAAAATTGGAAGCCAATGTGTAATCTGAACAGAAAGGTATTTTCAGAATCAGGAATAGCCAGGTCTCATTCCTGAAACTTATTAGATATATAACCCAGGGAGTGTCCCTTAACCTCTCAATTCCCAAAGGAAACTCTCTACAATCAGAAACTGCAAAACCATTGCTAATATACAGCAGTAACAGGAGTTCCTTCACCCTAACTTATCTTGGCTAGAGAAAACACAAGTCCAAACTGCTTCCCCCAAAAGTATAGAATTGACTGCTTTACTTCATTTTATTCCTTTTTTTGCATTTTTTTCTCTCATTTACATGCATGCCCAAAACAAATTTGTATGAAACAATTCTTTTTTTCTTGTGTCTTTTGTCCTTTTTTGGAGGCTTATTTTAATTTATTTTAATTCACATCTATAGACATGTTCATAGAAATGAAAACATTTTGATGAGTCCAATTTATGGTATCTGGGAAAGACTGTCACTTAATTTCATATTTCTAGGTTTCTTGCAGCTTATGCATACAATGCAGTTGGCTTTTTTGGACTGAATTCACCAACATACCTACAAGTAATATGCATATCCTTAAAATTATGCTGCACTTTATGCTAAAATTATACTCTAATAACTTTTTCAGGAACAATATTTTCAATGTTTTTCATATAACATCTTTAAAGGGTTGTATTACAGTAGAGAAGAAAATATTCTGCAAAAAAGTGAGTCATTATTTCCTACTTATACCTTAGAGATGTAAATAAAACAGAAGAGAAGTAAAGAAAGAAATGAATAGATCGCCGTCTAGGGCAAACTCTATAAAGAATAAAGTATTCATTTTAATTGCTAGGCAGGGTAAAAATCAAATGAAAGTTTAAGCAACGTTACCAAAATAAATATTTAAAATTGCCTTTATTGTTGTTTTACTGTTAAGATAGCTTGTGTCTGTATAAAGCAGCAAGGAATTTACTGTAATTGAATCTTATACAATTTCCATAAATTATTATATGAATTCCTTTAGGTAAAATCAAATTGAAATGTTAGCAGAATTAGTGTGATAAATACAATGACTAGTCTGTGATAGGTAAGTTGTTGCCTAGTTATTCTTAATAGAGAAAACAATTAAATTGCAAGTATTTATTTTGGTATTAGCATCATTTTCTCTCCCTATTTTGAGTAGAATTATGCCCTCCCATCTATACATATCATATAAATGCAACCCTCAAGAGAAAAGAGTGGTGAGTCTTATAACATGATAGAATTAAAGCTGCCTATTTTCTTTAATCCAGTGGGCTCCTGCATAACTTCCAAATTGACATTTTTAGTTTGCTTAATTTCATTCTATGCTTGATTTTTATTCAAAGGGGTTGAGAGAAACAGTTGGAGATAGTTCAATTAAAAAAATTAATAGCTGATATTCTACCAAAATCTGATTCTCATGTCCCTTCATTTCAGGGAAATGGCTCTGGTTATACCTGGACATGAGTGAAAAAAAATAATATTTGGTTAGTACTTATTAGATGTTAGGTTCTATTTCAAGTGCTAAGGATGAAATAGAAAAAGAAATACAGTTCCTGCTCTAAGTGAACATAAATTCTAAAAGGTGAAGATAATACAAACATATAGGGAAATAGATACCATGGAAAAGTAATTAGATATGAGAAGTTAGAAAAATAGTAAAACTGATTAATAATACTTCACCACAATAAGTCTTGGTTTTATTATTGTTCCAAGAGCTAAAAGCCAAAAGGGTATATGTGGGAGATATACCAATTGTGATATAGAAGTAAGATAGCAAGAGGGAAATGTGATTGGTCCAGATATGTTGAAACAATCAGGAATCACAGGAACCCACCCAGGGTTGAGAAAAGAAGTGTCTGGTTTATTTCTGAGCTAGAAGTGGAAAGAGATGTAGAGCCAAAAAGTAGACTACAATAGAATGGAAGTAAGATTGTCACATAGAGAAACATGTAGTTATCAAGGTTAGGCCACATATGATTATCTTTTTTCAGTCATCATATCTGAGTGAGAGGATAGGAGATGGAGGGGCAAATCTTGTGGCATGTTAAAGAAGAATAGAGTCCAATAACATGGCATGATGATGGCTAGATTCTTCTGCAAACAGGAATAGAAAAGGCATAGATTTTGTCCTAGCAATGAACTGCATATTTGCCATTGTAAGTCTAGATTCCCTAAATCATGATGGAAGTGAAATGGCTCAGTGAAGAGAGTGCTGTTCTAGAGTAAAAAAAATAACTTTTTCAAATGCAGCCTCAGATACTTATTAGCAGAATGATCTTGGGCAATACATTTAATATCTGTTTGCCTTAATCCAGTGAAGAAAGAAATGGCAAACTCTTCCATTATATTTGCCAAAACCCTATGGACAGTGTGGTCCACAGGGTCAAGAAGAGTAAACAGTTCCTGAATGACTGAAGACCAACAACATTTAAGGTATGAGATACTCACAATCTGGAGGTTGGCCATCAGGGGCTTATTTATTTAACCAGATCAATACATGAAGACCATATACTAAGATATAGAGAGACTGGAAATTATACTGTTGGATACAATGATGATTACTACAAATCTTTGAACTATTTAGGTTTTTTTTTTAATATTGAACTGGTTTTATGTCCTCCTTTCATAAAATCTACACTCTCAGGGGCGGAGCCAAGATGGCGGAAAGGAAGCAGTAACCTCGCTGAGCTCCTCTGTCACTAAGTCCAAAAGGGTAAATCTGAGCAGATTCCGGAGTGACGGAGCCCAGTGGAAGACAGAGTGTGGCAGAATCCAGCACAGGAGGTTGCCCAGAGTGCCCGCACAGGTCGAGCGCAGAGCGCGTGGGGTCTGCACAGCTCAGACCTAAGAGCAGGCAAGCAGAATACACCAGAGAGAGAAAAAGCCCCAGCCTGCAGACTTACCAAGGACGAATCGCAGTCATCTCGCAGAGGGAACGGATCATTGGAGCCAGGTAGGAGAGTCGGGCCCCCAGTGGAGAGAGTGGCTTCTCAGGCTGCATTCAGCCCCCAGCCTGGAAATTTAGAAACTGCCTGCCTGTATGATACAGGGGCTGGAATGGCAAAGTAAATTCTAGCTGCTCCGATCCTCCCATCCCTCCTTCATGAAGCAGAAAACCCAAAGATAAGTCTCCCACCCAGACTGAAACCCCAAATTAATGGAAATAGCCTCAGGCTTGAGAATCTCCAAGAAAGGGTGTAACTGAGACAGCCAGGAATCTGAAGAGAAGAGAGGGAGGGGACCCAACTAGCCCCACCTCACCTCACCAACAAAAGACTACTTATAGCCCAGGGGTACAGAGGCAGAAATCTGAAGTGGTCAGACTCAACCCCACCTACACATCTACATTCCTCACTGACTTCCCTGACTTAGCCATAAACTAGCCACCCAGAGGTATTCAAAGTCAAGGATCAGGCCCCAAACTCATAGCCTGAGACACTAAGAAACAGGAAGTCACAATGGGAAGGAAGGAAGCTGAAAAGGAGAAGGGGAAGGCAAGAAAGTCTATTCGAGCATACTATGCAGGGCAAGAACAACAAAACACACAGGACAATATAGACTCTCTGCCCACACCAGAGACCACAGAAGGAAACATGATCTGGTCTCAAGCCCAAATAGCATTCCTGGAGGAGCTTAAGAAAAATTTTAAAGACCAAATCAGGGAGGCAATGACCAACTTGGAAAAAGAAAACACCTCCCTAAAAAAGGAACTTCAAAAACTTATTGAAGACCATAATTCACTAAAAATTAGATACAACCAAACTGAAACTCAGAACTCTATGATGCAGCAGGAGTCAATCAAAAAAAACAAGATGATCGAAAAAATTGCAAGAAAATGTAAAATATCTCACTGGAAAAATAACTGACCTAGAGAACAGATCCAGGAGAGACAACCTAAGAATTATTGGTCTACCAGAAAGCCATGATGAGAAAAGCAGTCTAGACAACATCCTCCAAGAGATTGTCAAAGAAAACTGTCCTGAGGTCCTGGAATCAGAAGATAAAATAGCTATTGATAGAATTCACCGGACTCCTCCTGAAAGAGATCCCAAACTGAAAACTCCAAGAAATATAGTAGCCAAATTCCAGAATTATAAGATTAAAGAAAAAATTCTACAAGCAGCCAAAAAGAAACAATTCAAATATCGAGGAACTACAGTTAGGATCACACAGGACCTAGCAGCTTCTACATTAAAAGAGCGGAGGGACTGGAATTTGATATTTCGTAGGGCAAGAGAGCTAGGACTACAACCAAGGATTAACTACCCGGCAAAACTGAGCATAATCTTTCAGGCAAGGAGATGGACGTTTAATGAAGTAAGGGACTTCCAGACTTTCCTAATGAAAAAGCCAGAGCTCAATGGAAAATTTGATCTCCAATTACAAGACTCCAGAAGAACATAAAAAGGTAAACAAGGGTAACATAGATTCACACATGCAGAAGTGCACATACCCACACCCACAAACACAAGCTCATTACTTGGGATGCAACAAGAGCAAAATGTTCACATCCCTATATGTGGAGCTTATAACTGTCAATATTTGAAATCTCTATGATTATCATGACCTGCAAAAGGGTTATAGTTAGAGGGTGTGGGTATGAATGCACTAACATGGAGTCTAAAAAAAAAAAAAAGACTATTAAGGGGATCAATGGTACTGTAATGGGAAAAAGGAAAGGATGAGCTAGGAAAAGGTAAAATATGCCATCTGAAGAGGCATCAAAACACACTATAGAAGAAGGGAAAGTAAGAGGGAGAGGAACATCATTTAAACACTATTCTCACTGGTTCTGGTTCAAAGAAGGATCAAATTAATCAGTGAAGTTTAAGAATCTAATGTGAATAGACACATAAATTCATTAAATAGAGGAATTGGAGGGAGGGAGAGGAGCATTGTTTGAAATTTACTCTCATTGGTTTGGAATCAAACGGGGAGTAATTTACTCTGATAAGTATAAAAATTTGTTGTGTCCTATAGATAGTGGGAGGGTAAGGGGGGGGTGAAAAGGAGGAGACTAAAGGGAGGGATTATAAGGGAGGGAAATAGTAGTAAGGGGAGAGGGTAGGTTAAGAAGGGGGGTCACTGGGTGGGAACACTGAGGGAGGGGGTGGTCAAAAGGGAAAACTTCAAGGAGGGGAAGGGAGAAGGAAGAAACAAAAACATAAACAGGGGAGGGAATAGGATAGAAGGGAAGAGACAGATAGTCATCATTACTGTGAATGTGAATGGGATGAACTCTCCCATAAAACAGAGGCGGATAGCAGAATGGATTAAAAACCATAATCCTACAATATGCTGTCTTCAAGAAACACATTTGAAACAAAGGGATACCCACAGGGTAAAGGTAAAAGGTTGGAGTAAAATTTATTATGCCTCAGCTAAAGTAAAAAAGCAGGGGTAGCAATAAATCTATCTCAGATAAAGCAAAAGCAAAAATAGACTCAATTAAAAGAGATAAGGAAGGAAACTATATCCTACTAAAAGGCACCATTGAGAATGAAGAAATATCACTACTTAACATATATGCACCAAGTGGTATAGCATCCAAAATCATAAGAGAAGTTAAAGGAATTAGAGGAAGAAATAGATAGCAAAACTATACTAATGGGGGACCTTAATCTCCCCCTCTCTGAACTCAATAAATCTAACCTAAAAATAAACAAGAAAGAAGTTAAGGAGGTGAATAGAATCTTAGAGAGACTAGAAATTATGGATCTCTGGAGAAAACTGAATGGGGATAAAAGGAATTCACTTTCATCTCAACAGTGCATGGTACATACTCAAAATAGACCATGTACTAG